>JARYSW010000007.1:600000-842744 GCA_031081755.1 Debaryomycetaceae sp. CAB 1570
GTCTATACCAGAGCAATCGAAGCAAAAATTCAAAGAAAGGAAGGGGAGAGGCGAAGGACCATCATTGTACTTTTCAATGCCTTTCAGGGGCCCAAAGCATGGGAAAACTCCTGATGTAATCCAGTTTTCATTTGCTTCGTTCTTAAGCAGTTTGACAAGTTATACTAAAACCAATACCATGAGCGAGTCAGATAGAGAGTATTGTGCTTTCAAACTTCAAGAGCTGGTATTCGACCATATCGTGGACAGAGTCAATGTGGCTTTAAGGAAAAACGGTATATCTACCGACGGATCAAATGGAAAATTCATAGGAGTGAAGGACTTCATATGTTCAGGAGGAGTGGCTTCTAACAAAGTTCTCCGGCAAAAGCTTGTTGCTGATCTACGTTGTAAGGAGTTTCTCGGTAATGAGCTACATTTTCATTATCCAGATCCATCCCTTTGTAGTGATAATGCAATTATGATAGGAGTAGCAGGTGTGGAGATCTACGACAAATTACAAAAGCGATCCAGCTTAAACATTTCCCCGATTCGCAAATGGCCATTGAACGATTTATTGTCAGTCACTGGGTGGGTCGAAAGAAACTAGTTAGCACTACCACCGCTCAGATCGGCACGAATTAATTGTGATTAGTGTATTAAAGTATTTGTAAATAGTGTACCAAACCTTGTATATGTTGAAGCTGTGAATTCATAAATCGTCTGGAACCAGATCTTCGGGTTCATCTCTATGCCCTAGGAACGGTGAGGTTATACCAAATGTGTCTATAATAGCCTGCCACGTTCCATAATTAAGCGTTGAAATATGATGCGTGGTGTTTGAGGACGATGGTGCAAGTCTTGCAGTCTCCCGTTCCTCGATGCTAGGGAGCTTTACGTATGGTATGTCGTTTTCGAGGTACAAACTGAGTCTGGCGTCCTTTATTAAGAAACTTGTGAAGAACAAGTTTTCCACACTCTGAGTGAAGGATTGAGGGTTTATAAATAGATTGAAAAAGTTGATGCTTTCACCTTCACCCAAATTCTCCATTATAATCTGGTACACTAGTCTGACCATATGAGCTGTGTTTTGCTCCTCATTTTCTGAAACCTCATTAGCTTGTACCTGTTGTGCAGTGGAGGAAGAGGCGGTCTTCGTATCGTCCATTGTGACTGTCCTGGCAGCCTGTCGCCTTCGTTCGGTTGCCAAAGGACCGTACAAAAAATCACTGGAGACAGTTTTTCGGCTTGTCTGATAGTATAATGCTCCCAACTTCAACCAGTTATGCGAATTGAACGTTTGTTCAGATCTCATAAGCGGTCTCAATTCCTCGTATTCTTCCATCAGGCCACCGTCTGTGGCTGTGTCCGAACCCATGTACTGCTTGAGCATCGAAGTGATTTCAGCCAGACTCAACGATAAGTCTGACATACCAATCTTGATGTTCTTAGCATTATTCGCAGCAAACAGTGCTATTTCCCGTAGAGCTTGCGAGTCCATCAAGTGCGTTCGCGTATCCTTAAACTTATCCCTTTGTAGCAGCTCATAAAGGGAATTGAGCTCTCCGAGGTGGTCCAAAACTATCTTGGATGCTGCACCCTTGTTGGCTTCAGACGTTTGTTCTTTTATCTCCCTTGTGAGATGATCATACCTTTCCAATAACTCCTTTCTCGTCAGCTTCGGCATGTACAGAGCAGGATCTTCGCTTGCTCCCGGAGCGCCTCCGGAGCCTGTAACTGCCTCTGATATACTGTTCATGGGACAATCAATAAATAAAGATCAAGAATCATCAACTGAAATATTTTGATTATGATATCGCGATTATCAAAAGGTGCTCATCAAGTTGAACTTTCAGTCAATTTTTGAAATCAGAACTGATATTGGACCTCAATGGCATAATGTCGAAGATCAAGCAGTTGGATGAGTCTGTAGTGAACCGTATTGCAGCTGGAGAAATCATAGTACAAACTTCCAATGCCCTTAAAGAGCTATTGGAAAATTCAATCGATGCCAATTCCACAAACATTGATATCTTGATAAAGGACGGAGGGCTTAAATTGATACAGATTACGGACGACGGTGATGGTATAGCCAAGGATGATTTGGAATTGCTCTGTCAAAGGTTTGCGACATCGAAGTTGAATAAATTCGAGGACTTGCAAAGTATATCTACCTATGGGTTCAGAGGAGAAGCACTTGCCAGTATATCGCATATATCACGATTGTCTGTTATCACTAAGACAGCAAGCTCAGACTTGGCTTTTAAAGCATTTTATTTGAATGGGGGGCTCTGCTCCTCCAATTTTAAGACAGGAAGTGGGAATCACTCGCCAAAACCGGTTGCGGGAAAGAAGGGTACTCAGATAACGATAGAGGACTTGTTCTACAATGCGCCTTCCAGACTCAAGGTACTCAAATCTAAAAAAGACGAATTCAGCAAGATACTAGATGTTATTGGAAGATATGCTGTGCATACGGAAAAAGTTGGGTTCCACTGCAAAAGGTTTGGGGAAACCCATCAGGTATTGTCAACGCGTCCCAACCTACCTTTAGTTGAAAGAATTAGGACGATATTCGGATCGTCCATAGCCAATGATCTTATGAAGTTTAATATGGAAGACTTGACGGAGGACGAGAAGAAAGGGCTTTCGGATGTCGGTATAAAAGAAGTGAAAGGCGCTATTTCCAATTCCAACTATTTGAATAAGAAGCGAATACAACCAATCATATTCATCAATAACCGGTTGGTGGCTTGTAATCCTTTGAAGCGATCAATTCTCTCGGTGTACAACTTCTTTCTTCCTAAAGGAAACCATCCGTTTTTCTACATCAGCATTGAAATCGAGCCACAGAACTTGGATGTGAACATACATCCAACTAAAAATGAGGTTCGCTTTCTTTTTGAAGACGAGGTGATAGATCTTATAAGTGGGAAAGTGCAGCAAATTTTGTCGAATGTGGATGTGTCGAGAAAATTCAAGACTCAGCAGATGTTGTCGAAGAACGATAACAAGAGGAAGGTAGATGAAGTCCCAACTTCCAACTTGTGGGCCAAGAAGTACAGACAGGAGAACAAGCTTGTAAGGACAGATTCGAAACAGGCCAAGATAGCGTCCTATATGATTCCACAAACAGATATCCAACCGTTGTCTACCAATTCCGAACACAGCAATTCAAAAGCGACCCTGCAAGGTACCCAAGCACATCCAGAAGGATCTGAGAGGCATGAGACTAATTTGGACAGCATAAAGCAACTTAGGGAGGATGTGTTGAAAGACGTTCACAAACCACTCACAAACACTTTGAGCAATGCATCATATGTGGGGATAGTGGACGAGCTGAAACGACTCTGCTGCTTCCAGCATGATGTTGCCCTTTTTGTTTGCGACTACTCCACCGTCCTCTGCGAGTTTTTTTACCAGGTTGCTCTTTCCGAGTTCCAAAATTATGGTTCTCTCGTTCTTTCGCAGCCATATCCCATACATGAGCTTTTGGAACCGCTCTATTCACTAGGAGAAAATCTCGTGGAACAGCAAACGGTGATCGACCAGCTCGTCTCCATGAAAGACATGTTCCTCGAGTATTTTCGCATCGAAATCGTCTTGAACGACGACGGTGTGGCCAGCATTTTGTCCCTTCCGTTACTCGTCAAGGACATCGAGCCTCCGTCTGCAAAGCTTCCTTTTTTCATCTACAAACTAGGCTCGCAGATCGATTACACCACGGAGCAGCGCTGTCTACAACAAATCCTACGCCAGATAGCCGCCTTCTATGTTCCGGAGGCCATATGTCTTCCCGATGATTCGTCGCCTGGTGACCTTGAATACGCAAAAGAGCTCAATACCACTAAGCGAGAACAGCTCGACCATACCCTAGAAAACATCTTGTTTCCCGCCTTGAAAAATCGCTTTCTCGCTCCAGCATCCCTCTTGGACGACGTCATTCAGATAGCCGATCTACCAGGACTATATAGAGTATTCGAGAGGTGTTGACCGCACCCAATATCGATCTTTCATATGCTAACGACATTTTCATATTCTCAAAATTCATCTCCGACATAGTTGGAGACCGTTTTACTATCAGATTCAGTGTTGATAAATTGAAATACATTGATGAAACAGTATATACCAGCATCGTCAGTATAAATTGAACCTTCCATCATGATTATAGAGTCTTCAGTGAATGAAAAGTATATGGATACGTTGAATTTCGGGAGCTTTCCCCGGATAGTTTTGGAATTTCAACAATCGCAAGACTTCTTTCAGCAGTTAGTATTTATTGACTACCAACTTCAGTTATTGATACAGAATGAGTTTGATGGCCAAGACATAGTGCAATTGCATAAGATGGACCCTGAGGGAGCCGGGTCGCTGCAAGATAAGCTACACCTGTTGATGGACTATGCCAACAGCATTGGAGTGAACTACTCCACTCAGACGTACGCCGAGGGCATATATTACTCGGTGGTACTCGCACATTTGTACTACATGGATGGGCAGCCAGACAGCATGAGGCGGGTGCTTGGTTCTGTGTCGTCAATTGATGCTGGAAGACCAGATTCGAGAGCTGAGTCTGAGCTCGTTGAATACTTGAAGGTGCGATACAACATGCTTTTGGGATTGAGCGAGACCGACGATTTCTACAAGACGTGGAATCAGTTTCTCCTTGGCCTCTCGAAACTGTTTCTGCGTTCGCAGGTATCAGCAAACCGTTGGTTACATATCTTATTTCAACAATTCGCCCGGGCTCTCACAGCAGATGGCGTCGACCCTCTTTCGTTCAAAAAATTGAAGAGCCAATTGTTCTCGGAAAACGTGAAATCATTAATAAGTTTCAGTCATTATTTGTGCCAACAGTCGAACTCGGATTTAATAGACACATCCTTCAGAAGTGATTATGTCGCATTTTTGTCGGAAGAGATAGAAGAGAGAACTAGAGAAAAGATACCCTTTCCGGAGGCCGCCAGATCTAACAAGGATCTCGAGAACTATGTTGATAATCTCTATCTCACGTTGGATCCTTTGCCGTTCAACTATAGAATATTGAAACCTACATTACTGAAAAAGTTCTTAATTAACTCGATGCTGAAAACGTATCAAAGTCAAGCTGTGACTAGCAATTACATTAAGCTATTAATTGATTTCAACGAATATGATGAGGCTTTCGCTGCATTCAAGACGTACGTAAATTACTTGGCAAAAGATCAGGAGCAACATCATGGTTATGTGAATGATATATTGACAATAGTTGACACTTACACTTACTTCATTTTGCACATGAAACCGTTGAACTCACTCAAATCTGGAGCTACGGGTAATTCTAAGTTCAAATATACGTCAGAAGATCGTATATTGACGCTATTGGAAGTGTCGACAATGGAGCTTGAGAAATATCTTTCGATTGTCACAGAAATTGCGGACCTCTCATACAATGACATTGAATACGGAAAGAGTCCTCTTTCATTCTTGTATCATAAATATAACATAAACATGCTCTTGACGGATGATTCAGATATGGTCACTTTGATATCTAAAGCATGGTTTTCTTTGGGTTATTACAATTATTATTTGGCAACCTATAAGTCCACGTCAGAAGTGATTTTGAAGAGCAATATCGAAAAAATGCTTCATTACTACAAAAATGGTTTGATTGTGAATTCGGTAGGAGAAGTTAAGTTTCTATTCCATTATGCATTGAGTTTGGCTTATAATAGACAGATAAAGCATTCCATCAAGCTTTGCAAGTTCGTATTGAGAAAATATCCCGAGTCTCTAAAAACCTGGAATCTTTTAGCATTGTTATTAACTGCTATTGAAGATGTCGAACAAAGCATTGCCAAGAGGCCACTCATGAACACTTCTCATAAAGAGGGATTGAACGGTACAAACGGCGCAAATGCGAATAAACATATCGAGAATGGTTTTAAGGACCCACCGAGGAATCACACCAATGGTAATTCAGACATTCAAGCTATCCCAGAGATGGAGAAGGTGATAAATAATGGATTGAATGTTGCTGGCATTCTCTTGACACGGCACCAACAAGGTGAGATAAAATTGACATTCGAATCGAAGTATGAAATAATGCAACTAAAAATGTCTCAATTTGCAATTCAAGAAATGCTTTATGGTGTTAATCACATTTCTTCGTCTCTTGCTGACATTTTCAAATTGTTCAATGAACTTTTTGATTTACCTATCGACCAAGAAACTCACAAGCCGGTGTCTGGAACCAATGACACTACATGGTCACACAGACCCACGGTATTGGATTCAACTCACAAGAGTAATGGTGGAGACTTGAATGGAGTGTCTAGGGAAAAACAGCTCGCAAGGGATAAGATCAAGAGGCTCTCCAGAACACACAAAAGTGACAAAAGAGCTTCAGTTCTCACCACTGCATCTTCAAAATCCAAGTTGGATACACAACAAGAAAAAAAGGTGTTGCAAGAGGTCTGGCTTTGGACCAGCAATATATACATGAAATTGGATAAGTTAGAGGAGGCGGAACAATGTTTGGTAGAGGCAGAAACGGTCTGTGAGCCTGATTACAAAACGTTCAGTGGCTTGGGGTACTTGACATCCACCAATAGAAAGTTTTTGTCCCTTCAAGAATTCGAAAAGTCGCTCGAGATATTGCAAACCGATGCTAGCATATATGACCAAGTGGGTTATGGAAGAACTTTATTGGGGATGTCGAAGCTATTCATAGTCGACGACAAGTTCGAAAACTCCCTCTTCATCTCCAATAAGGATTTGAGTGCGGGCTATGTTAGGCTCAAAAATTACTTGGAGAAGTTCTCGTTGAGCTGGCCTATCGGTTGTAACAGCTCTGAGGTTTGGTGGTACCTCTCCAAAATCTACGAATATTTGGACGACAAAGTCCTCATGAGCAAGAGCTTGTGGAAATGCATTGAGTTGGAAGAAACACGTCCAGTCAGAAGTTTTGACTGCTGTGAGGAGTTTAGTTTATAGCCTACATCAATTTTATCGACACTTCAATTTTTTTAGTACAAATTTATTTGATTGCGACATCGGTGTAACGAAATATATTTTGAAAAAAATCAGTCTAGCTATTGATTCTTTAAGATACATTATGACTGAAATAGCACCTAAGACGGTGACATACTGTGGTGTGTGCTCATTTGTACCTGAATATTGCGAGTTTGGTGCCTCGTTCAAGCGTTGTAAAGAATGGTTGAAGGAGAACCATCAAGAGATTTTTGACCGTTTATACAGCGATGACGCATTAGCTCATGCTACAAGTACTTTGTCGACAGAGAGAGAACAGAAGATCACCAAGGATTTAGAGAAGTTGCAATTGAGAGAAGAGGCAAAGCAAGAAAGAGAGCTACAAATAAAATTGTCCTCCAAGGTGACTATCAAGAGAATCGAGAGAAATAAGAGAAAGCACATTATTTCGATATCTGGTCTCGAGGTATTCAACATCGATATGAAAAAGCTTTCAAAGGCACTTGCTTCTAAGCTTGCAACTGGAGCATCGGTTACCAAAAATGCTGAGAAGAAGGAGGAAATTTTGGTTCAAGGTGACGTCAGCGATGAGGCAAAGGCCTATATCGAAAAGTTACTTGAGGATAAAGGTCTTAACGAAGTCAAGGTGGAACAAGTTGACGACAAGAAGAAGAAGCCGAAGCCTACAGTACCCTGAGTGTGTCACATTCATGCACGTATATCATATATAATTTTAATCATACTTCGATTTCCATACCCATGAAGTACCCATGTCTTCATTTTTCCTCAATCTATAAACTTGTGCTATCCGTCGCTTGGTATTGTGCTTGTTTCTTTTAGATTTCTTGCCTAGCTTGTTTAATGACTTAATTTTGTTGCCAGTTCCGAATCCATCGGTTAGACCCCATATAGTCATTTGGCAACTATCGAGGTCTCCTGTAAGATGGCTACTTATTTCCCACATGTCTATTGCACTACGGAGATCATTGTGAAATTGAAAGTACTCACCAATGCTAAAGAGTGATAAACTGAGGGCCAAGATATTGTTCTTTTTTAAGTACTGATGAAGTAAGATGCTGTCGTTTCCTTCGAAGCTCGCAAGCACTTCTTCGAAATATTTTCTTTCTTGAAGATAGCTGATAACATATGAGCACCTAGCTGCTTTCCAGAAAAATCCAAGGATCCTCTTGTTGTCGTAATTGTTATTGCTGGATGTATAGCAAGACAACAAAAAATTGCCAAACATAGCTAAACCTAGAGGATTCACTAGCTCGCAGTTATCTAGAAAATGGCCGAATATATCGAATAGCTTAGGATCCCTCAAGTTCTTGTCGTTCGAATACAATTCGATTATTTCTTCAAAGTTCCGTAAGTCCCCTAACATGTCTCGAAAGAGGTTCTTGAGTCTTGTAGGATGGAAATGGTTCGCCTCTACAACACTCGGAAAGAAGATAAAAGATCCCTGCTCATACTCTGGGTGAGCTAACCAGCTCATTAATACATCGCTAAATTCGACCTGTCCATTCCTTTCCCTGGACTCGTGCAGCTGTTGGATCAGTGTCTCCAATTTACCGCCAAACAAGTTAACCTCAAATATTGTATTCCAATTCAAACGTAAGACACCATCTTCCAGGGAATTGCCATATATCTCATCCAACTGCTTTCCGATCTCATCTTTGTACCTTCTCTCTTCAATGCCAATTGTCACGTTCTGCCTGCGATGGAATATATCCTTGAATCTGTTGACTTTCGAAATGGGTTCCGTAGCCTCTCGCAACTCTTTGTCGTTCGATGTAGTCGCGGACGTGAGAATCGAGCTGAAGGAAGAAGCAATGGAAAGTCTGGATCCTCTAATACTCTTTACATTGGATATACCATTCACATCCTCACCTCTGTTGCCATTACCATCAACCGTGATTATAGGGTTATCTGAAGTATCAGAGTTCATGAGTTAAATATAGATAGTTGCAAATTGTTCCCAGAAAATCTACACTGGGATAAGAATCAAGTTTGGGTAATGTGAAGTGGACCAAGATACGAAGATCACACGAGTAGTTCATCTCTCGATTTCCCAAATGTGAAACACATTCTTATCTAGAAGCAAAGTCTTTTATTAACTCAAAGTTCGTATGATATGACCATAGCACTTACTGATAACGAGGAGAGAAGTTTAAAAATTGGAATAAGGTCATTGTATTCTTACAAAGCATGAACGCAATTGGTGGGCTTTTTCGTTACAATAGTAAAACAGGGATTTAAAAAACCATGAACATATTGTATCAAGGATTTCAATATCAATTATACCAATCATAATACATATGTGTGTGAGATTTGTTAGATTTAATAATACAAATCAAGAATTTATCCCGTTTAATCAACATTTGAAGTATAACAAACGACATAAAAGAATGAATAAACATGGAAATGACTTTTGGTTTGCTTAACGCACCGGAAATTGGATATTTCCAGCTGTTGTAGTAATAATAATAATAATAATAATAATAATATATTTTGGGTCTCTCTTTGAGCCTTGATTCTCGGAGGTGTTAATGGAATGAGTGTTCTTCAAAATTTGCAGTTAGTTTAGATATTAAGATTCTTTAAACGCAGTATCGACGCCGAATTATTAAAAAATTTTACTTTCCTTTAGTGAATTTGATAATTTCGCATCCATAGAACTCCGTTTTGCCCGATGCATGTTCATATCATGACAACAATCTTGAAATATTGGGTACCTTGTCACTGGAACCCGTTTCATTTCTATCAAGACTAGAAGCAACCAGTGTTTTTGAGTGCGACTCCTCGGAGTTTGATCTTTCGACCTCAGCGGGGGATTTTGCAACAGACCCTTTGGCTGACAACTCGGAGCTATTTCTGTTATCCTGAAGACTTGCATTCACAGATGGGAGAGTCAACGATGACGAGGACCGACTTGTCGATGAGTTTGGCATAACGGGGCTTTCCGCCATACTCCCCGGTTGTGAAGGAGCATGTAGATTCTTATTGGTCATCGGCGGTAACTGTAACTCTTCGGTTTTGCCTTCCGCACTGCTAGTCTTTTGTAGTTGCGCTGCACCTATAATATTATCCGACGCATTAGGTGGCAGGTGAGTTTGCACCTGAGGCATCAGTGGAGGATGTGGTTGTGGCTGGCCAACAGGTAGTGGATGTTGTTGAGGTTGTAGCATTCCTGGATGAGAAGGATAAACTATATGCAGCATTTGTTGTGGTAAGTTTTGCACCGGCACTTGAGAGTACGTTGGGAAAGTTGTCATTGGTTGTAGAGAAACCAACGGTCCATATGGTGATTGAATTATGTGCGCCGCTTGCTGTTGCGCAGGAACAGCGATGGCTGCGGACTGCATTATAGGATAATGAACAGCAAATGCTTGCGAGTTGATATTAGATGGTCCAGAAAACTGCGACATCACGGGTTCTCCCGGAGGAACCGTTGCTGTACCTTGTGAGCTATTCATTGGTATAGCCCCCGTATTGACGTTTGGGTTCACATTTCCATTTTCCTCTGACACCATTCCACCCATAGGTTTACCCGCTTTCAAATCTTCACTCAGATCCAGATGGCCTTTACTCTGCCTCAAGTTTTGATGGTACTGGGCGACCCGTAACGCATTGCGGGCCGGACCGTCCAAGTTCAAGTATGCACAGTGCAACTTACCCTTCAAGCAGTTTAAGCAGCTGGGCAAGTTCTCATCACACTTGATTCGTCTCTTCTTACAAGTTCCACACCCTAAGTGCGAATTCCGATGCTTCCTTCGCGAGTTCTTTTTACGCTGGAGCTTGCTCTCTTCGCTTCCCCCCTCAAACAGCACCTCTTTAGAAGGCACATCCTCACCCCCTGATGTATCATCGCTCTCCCTCTTTATGGGCGGCACCGGATTTCTCAACGCAGAGTTGAATATATCCATATCCCGCTCGTTGTGTCTATCAATGTCCCTATTGTGACCACGGTGTCAAGCACCACGAAAAGATCCTCTATTTTCTTGCGATCTTTCGCTACACGCTATCTCTCCAGGCCCTTGCCGCTGTCTCTTCCTGTAGCGGCCTTTCCGTTCTCTCGCGACAGATTCAAGTGTTCTCTCACACTGCCTCTCGTCCTACTTCCACCTTTGTTCGTATACCCCAATCTCCTATTCTACTTCACACTATACCCGTAAACTGGTCTTGTCTTTCCTGCCCTCACTTGCAACAGTTAAAAGAGCGTCGCCTGTTTACTCCTTTTTTATACTGATTTCTACCGGAGCTGAGCTTCTAATGGCTGCCTATGGTCTCCAATCTCTATTATTTTTTTACTGGCCTGGGCGCTTACTCAGAAACCTTCAATTATCACTTATTTCTGTGCTGTGTTGCCGTAGAGTCCACTGTTATGACTACTGCTCTCGTTTCGACACTTAACCGCCGACAATTACTATTCAATAACCCACTTTTCTTAAAGCGCAGGTTTTGTGTTACGAAACCAACCACCTCTGGTCGTAAAATTTCGAGCTTGAGCTTTCTAAATTTCATATACGGTAGGCATGTGCAAGCCTCTAAACAATCACTACAGGCATAACTATTCCCCTGACTTGAAATAAGGATGGAGGATAATAGACCTCCGAGGGTATACCCGGTGAAATCAGGCTGGGCGGACAGTGTAATTACTGAATACCGGGGCGGGGGCAGAGCGCATGTCGACAGGGAAATGCATTGAGACGGCAACTTAGTGAGAGCCCTGGGAGGGGCGGCGCCACTAAGGCGCCGCCCACCCAGGTACGCGAGTCTGTAGTGAACGATCAATAAGAAACCGAGGTCTAGGGAGGGAATGCGTGAAAGTGGTGAACACCACCGGTAAGGTAAACGGCAGTCTGTTTCAAACCGTTGCACGACACACCGGGGCAAAGTCAAGCAAGTTACGGCCTGTCCACATAACGCAGCACAGTAACGCAGCACAGTAACACAGCACAGTAACATATCATAGCAACACAGTGCAGCAACACAGTGCAGCAACACAGCGCAGCAACACAAGCGACCGTGGCAGGGACGCGGTCCGCCGTATGGCAAGAGACAGAGGGTCGCCGCTTCGTGTGGAATGACCGTACAGACACAATAGTTGGAGCGATCCTTGTATTGTATGGGAGACCAAATTCAAGCGCAATTGTTGTGTTATATGTAGTCTGGAGAGGGAGAACAAGTTAGTCGCACATTGCGTTAATTATTTGTGACAAAGAGAATAACTGGTGACGGGTAATGCAGAATATTTTCCGAGAGCTATTGAGAGACGACGAGCGAGACGGCAACGGGTTCAGGCAGCTGGCGCAGTGGCCAGGGCGCAGTTTCACCACACTGAGCGGAGTGGGCCACGACTTACGGGTCTCGTCTCGCCTAGGGTGGAACAAGCTCCAGGCTGCAACCAAGATTGTTCATTTGCAGATATGTTCCGACCCGGTCTGTCTATCTAAAAACGGTGTACTTTGCCGATGAAACTAGCTCCCTCTACATATCGTACTTGTATAGTTATGCGCCCTGACGGTTGATCGATGGCGATGGCGTTGACTCTTTCCAATTCACCGCTGGAGGAAGCACCTCCATCGTGGGCGGCATGTGGGGCGGCATAGGATAGTGATGCTGCAGTGAGCTCCACAGGAACTCGCTGTACTAACGGTCTCGGCCGAGTTACGGAGCCAGGCAGCACCGCGACACCCTGTCCGTCCACCTACAGACCTCCGCTCGACGGGGCTGTAACTGAAAACTACGACGGCCAGCACCGTTATAATCGTTGCACAGTCACAAGCCACTACGTCGCAACAAGTTTGATTGTGAGGTAACGTTTTTGGCAACCACCACACCAAACGCGCTTGGTGTGGTGGTCGCCAGACAGATGGCGCCAGTAGACATACCGACAAGCCCCTAACGATGTGTATTTTACGGAGTCGTATAGGGCGATCTCTTAATCGCTTACTGTAAACCTATATCGTATATCATAACCAAGACAAGATTATCTGGACAATCGCACCTTTTCCGGAAAGCCATGACAGGAAAACCGGCCTCGTAGTCGTACTTGGGTGTCACCAAAGGAATCGTATTCCGGTCCGGATCTGGGCGATTAATCCGAACCGAACACCAGTAGGTTGCAACGAAGCCGAGAACAAGTACAGAAGTCTAACTCCGCTACCTGCCTCAACTGATAGCCTAGCGAATCGAAAGGGGGACTGAGCGCGGAATGGTGTGGGTCTGCGTGGTTCAGCCATGGCTGAACTACACCGACTTGGTGATCCCAAGTTGTGACAGGGTGCCAAATGACTCACCTCATTCCGTCTTGTGAAACGGTACAGGGCAGTGGTATTCAATTGCATATCATACAGGCAGGTTTCATGTAGCGTATCGGCAGTTGAGAGAGCCGGAAATGTGCGCGGTGAGGTGGTGCAGAGCTACGATGTAATTATACACTGCGCTAGAAAGTCAGGCACGAACCGGACGCTAGAAGCGCAAAACGGTATCCTTCACCGGTTCCTGTTGATGTCTATGTCGTATTGATCCGTCTTCCGTGGCGGCAAATAAGATTCGTCAAATCGTTGCATGCGCTTCTTCCACCACTTCTTTGAATCTGTCCGGCTGATGTCCTCCATGTATAGCTCGTCGTCGTCGTCGGCGTGGCCGTCGCCATCATCGTTGTCACGTGACGGTTCCTCCATCGCTCCATGTAATTCTCTCTGGCGCTGAGAGGCCGCCATACTTACCTGGAAGCCGGGCTCGTCGCCCGGCTTCTTGGTAACATGATACCTACTTCCGAGGCTGAGGTCCTTGGCTATGAGCTCTCTTGTTCTATTGAGAGATTCGATGTCTGCCACTCGGCGGGCAGTGTCTTCGAGAAGCTCATCGAAGTGCGGCTGCGAACATATTTCGTGAAATGCTCTCATCATGGGCACCGAATCTGCCTTGACCCTCGAGTCGGAGTCTATAGTAAAAACATTCAAATTGTCATACTGCTGGATGTAGTCTGCACGAGTCATTATCTGCCTGCTTCGCCAGAGAGGAAGCTCGGGGAGGTGGTGGTCCTTGTGCTTGTCCTTGGGGTCGGGCTTGTCCTGCGAAATGAGCGTATTCATGCGTTTGCGATCCATCTCTACAAATTCTCTCATCAAGAGCATAGCGCTGACGGAAAATTTTCCACTCTCCATGACATCGTCGTCCATTTCCGAGCCCAACAAACCACACTGATTCAAGAACCACGTCTTTTCGCGGTCAATTATCTGATGACAGGCCTTTATGATATCCATATGTCTGGCAACTTGAGATATATGCTGTGGTCTACCACCTATGAGGTCATATATCTTCTGACACACATCGTCGTTCAACTTTGCCTCGGGAAATTTGGAGCTAGGAAAATGCTTCTCTCGAATGAACTTCAAAGCATTGACACTCTCATTCCTCTTGAAGTCTCGTACATTGATGAGCTCAAGCTTCGTACCTAATTTTTTCAACTTCTCGTACACCCAGTAGTCATCACTGTTGAAGACCATGGTGACTAGGCCGGATCCACTCAAACTCTCTGCCTTCTGTTGCAAGAGCTCTATGAGCTTCCCTCCATCCTCATTTTCCTTGATCAAATGGGCATTATTTATAATCAAAACCAACGGTCTATTAAGTCTAGTTGATCTTTCAACGGCCAACTCTTCAAGTTTAGTGAAGGCACGCTCTATGTCCAAGAGCGCTGTTGTATCCCTGGGCCCTTTGTAACTGAACAAAGATCCGATGTAATCTTCGTAAAAATTAAAATTCAAAGCCCTACCCAATCTCAATCTGAATATTTCTGGATCAGCATGGGCATCAAACATGGTTACGTTATAACCCTCGATAGCCTTCATCGATTCTAATAAAAGCGACGTTTTTCCTGTTCCTTTTTCACCGATCAATAAAAAGTATCTTCCAATGATATTTCCACTGACTATGTCATCAATAAGCCCTTGCTGTGGACGTCTCACCCAGTATTGTGATAAATCAGTACTATCAGATCCCTCATCCTCGATATGCTTATTAGTACGCTTGTGAATAGAGAGGTTAAATGCTGGATCTCCCTTTTCAAATGCCTCGTTGATCTTTGTAATAACCCTCTGGTTGTAAATATCATGGTACATGTATCCCGCAACACCAAGAATACCCACTGAACTCAATGTGATTCCAATGGTCTCCAAACATTTGAAGAAAAATTTGACGAACCCGTCAAATGCATTTTTCCATTTGGATTGCTCTTCTTCTGGCTCCTCGTCGAATTCTTCTGGCTCTTCTTCGGGTTTCCCATTACCGGGAGGTGGGTTATTGCCTCCTTGTGACCCTCCACCACCACTCATCGGTGTGTCATCTAATTGATCTTGCGGTGTCAATGTTTTGGGTTCTGCAGTTAATGCCTTATCAGCTTTCACCGTGTCATTGACCGTGAAATACGGTGACTCTGAATCATTCTTGATCTTCTTGTTACGCTTGACTAGATTTTTCTTCTCTTTCTTCAACTTTTTGTTTTTCTCCTCCAACTCATCATTCTCGACGTCTTCGAGTACATCAAAAGGTAGTAAAGGATTGATTATGTTTCTCACTCCAGACGTATGGAGATGATTGAGATTTTGACGAACAATAAGGTGTCTAAAACCATTCGATATCCTTCTAGGGACATTTTGTCGTCCAATTCGTAGTATTAACATTGAAATGCAGATGCTAGGGTAGAGATTGTTCGAAGTGAAAAATTCATTCTGCTGATAACGATCGTCGAATGAAGTTTACAAAATAGTTCCAAGAAAATAGTTCGCTTATATATACCTAACATATAAAACCTTTCAAGAAAGATCAAAGCCTGCATCCATATTGATAGCGTACAAAAGCTTTTCTCTTATGAGCTCTTTGTCTTGATAATCTGGAAGCTTCAATAAATTGACGCACGTCGAGGCAGTAGGTAGTCTCTCGATATCTCTTCCTGAATTTCTTATTCCAAACCTGGGACTTAAAGATCCGAAACCTAGCAAGGGTGCTCTTGACACTGATGTAACAAATTTGATCACCTTGGATTTTTCTGAAGGCGAAAGTTCCGACACAACTTCCCAGAAATAGAGCACCGTGATATCATCGTCAAAATATCCACCGTATTCAACATTTTCCTTCCAATCTTTGATATCCAAATCATTTTCTCCACCTGAAATAAGCATCTGTAATTCAAAAGCATCAAACATGTTGAGCCAACTCGATGATATGATTTCATACAATCCTTCCAAAAAGAACTTGATTTGAACGTGTAAAGATTGATTGAGTTTGAAAGTAGATAGCTGGTGGATATAATTAAGCCTGTTAGAAGAGTCTACCTTTAGTTGATCACCATTTGGAACCAATGGAAAGACATAATTCTTACCATCAATCTGCTCGTTCACGGAAAAGTAGAGATCCAATTGATCCAACTCCTCTTGCGACATTCTTGTGAGCTTCATTATATTCGAGAAAAGCTCGCTATCCAAATAACTCAAGTCATTAATCGAGTTTTTCATCTTGTTGTTACACCACTTTTTCAAGAAAAAGGGAGCAAATGAAACATCTATCAAGATATTCTCTAATAAGCACTTGCCCACTATACTACCCAAGAATTTCAAGTACAATAGCTTTTTACGCTGTATTGCAATATCAACACCATTAGCCAACCTCTTATATATTTCATCGTTGGGATATAATTGATTATCGAAAGTCTCTTTGAAGAGATCAGTCCTGAAGCCTTCAGCAGCCACACTGGAAAGAAACTCCTTTGTGATTCCACCTCCGTCTATGCCAGCTTCTTGTCCACCGTATTCATTGTAAAAGACAACCTGTAATTGATTCTTCAAGGCGGGTCCTACGTTATGGAAATTCTCGAACGCATCCTCTAGAACATTCTCCCTACGTATGTCTGCTTTGAGTTTGGGCTGCTGAAACATATCGAAAGGATTGGGATTGATCCTCTGTTTGTCGAGCTCAATCAATGATTGAAAGACTTTTACTCTATCCTTGAATGAAATGAAAAAGGGTAGCTTTTTGAGGACTTCTAACTTTGCTTGTGTCTCAATATTAATGATGGTGTTCCTGGAAATGTTAAATGATGCCCCTTCAACCTCCATGTCTGAATCTGAAGATTCAGCTCCCCTTTCTAGTCTTCTTTCCTCTTCCTCTGCGATGATGTGCAATATTCCTTCAATATTGAAATTAATTTCATGCGGTCTCCAGAAATCGGGTGATAAAAATTTCAATCTCAAGTTCTTCAAATATAACTGTTGTAAGAGAGAAATAGAGACGTTCTTGAGCTTCTTAAATCGAGCATCTTGCGCTCTACTAGAATTGAAAATCAAAGTCAAGCACAAGCACCTTAAAAATTCACATAACTTAACCACTTCCTTTGTATTGAGTTTATCGTCATTGAAGCTTTCAATGTCATTTGAGACTATCAACCAATATGAATAGAGTTCTTCAAATGTGTACACTATTTTCCAAAACGTCTGTCCATCATGGTGCTCATTTGAACTGTAGATCTGATTAAAGGTGTTCCCCTTGATGTAATCTTGGTGTTGAGTCATACATTCTTGGAATGCCTTGAAAGATGGGTTTTGAGTTATTCGACTGAAAAAGAATCTGTGAGACCCCGGTGTTATTGTTATTAGCATGAAAAGCTTGTCCTTAGAGAGAGGGAGCAATGTTATCAACGCTGCAAAGATCGACAAAGCAGCATCGGATAATTGTGAATCTTTCGATTCTATTATCTTATCTATCGTTGTCCTTATGAAGTCGTGAGAGTAAAGTGACTCAATACGTTTGAGCAGCTTGTCGTCTATACGTATCACCTTTGAAGAAACTTCAGACTGATCTACATCGGATTCATTGGCCTGCTCTTCGTCATTGCTGTCATCCTGTTCTCTTTCTAACGATACGTGTAGTTTGGAGAAAATCGATCCTAGCAACCTGTAGTCGGCAGCTTCGAAGGACGATCCTCCATGTATGCTCAAGAAATTGACAAGTAGTCTGATTAATTTGTAATCAGGCAAGTCAATGGTATGATTTTGAAGCAAGTTGCGCATGAGATCTAGCTGCTCCTTATTCTTCTCCAACGAAGACGGAATTGACATAAACTCGATGAAGTCTACAAGGGAATCGCCGACATTCACCTGAAACGCTAACTCCACTATGCTAGACTCAAATTTCGTAATTCCTGGACGTCTCAAGGCGGATGATAATAGTCTCAAAAGTCCATGAGGCCGGGCTACTCTATCTCTATCAAAGCCCTGTAGTAATTCGAGAAAACATTTTACAACCCTCTCTATCACATTGACCCTTGCCTCCACCCGGATGAATCTTCCTATCAAAAGTTCCAAACCCTCTATCACGGATTTCAACACGTACCCCTTGATGCTTGATTTCTTATGCTGATGCAAACTTTTTCGAAACAAGTCTATCCTTCTTCCCACCTCTTCATTACTCTGATAAGGCAACAGCCACTTGCTAATGAATCCAAATTGATATACCCATGACTCCCATTCTTCCTCATCTTCTATCGCACCCTTTGTCTCCCACGTTTTCGCCAACCCGTCGCCCATTCTCCTCAAGCATAGATGCCACTTAACATATCTCTGGATTATCGCTCCTGATTTCTCCGCTTGCCTCTCTTGTTCTCTCTTTTGTCGCTGTAGCTTTGCCTGCTCTAGATAGTTTTTAGATTTTGGACCAGTCCTTCTATCCCCAAGATTTACATTACGCTTCTTCGTCTGACCAGTGAAATTGAGCATTTCTCCTACTAGCTGTATATGTTCAACTCAGTTCAAACTACTTCTCTCAAACTAACTCAAATCATAAAAGACAATGGTTTATAAGATGACAATTAATGCTCGATAATCCTGCGATTTCGCTAATTGAAATTGTGGCCCAAGTAAATCTTCTCTTAAATGCTTTTTAAGAGCATATATAGCATGTATGTAGCCTCTATCTAGCCTCTATCTAGCTATTGAAAATCGAGAAGTTACTATGAATATCCTACCGAAGTTTCTCGCCCCATTGTGTATGTTTTCTGGCCGCAACAGCCCTACTAGCTTCTCACTTGAGAAGATCGATTAAAGAACCGAACGAGTCGATAACATACAGAGGCACCAAACTGGTATCTCCGTCTTCGGCAGCTGACAGTAGAGCCTTCTCCAAGTCGTTCTCCTTCGTTCCTCCAGACAAGACAAGAAGAGAGCCTTTGCCAGAACCTAGATTCCCGTCGTTTCCGAATTTGATATCTGTGTACAACGTATCGCCAACCATCAAGGTTTTGGCCTTGTCAAAGCCAGTCTGCTCTAGTATGGTGTCTAGGAAAATCCTGCTAGGCTTCCCCACGTCGTCGCAGTCTCTGTGCGCCGTGTACGCCATATATGCCACTACACTTCCGCCGGCGGGCAAAATCATCCCTCCCGGCCCAGGGTAGGTTCTATCGATGTTGCACCCGACAAACGGTATCGACCTGTGTTCGTACAAGAGATACTGTAGTGTCAGCGCGATACGCATATAGTTGAACTCTTTCGTGGATCCTACAACCACTGCTCGTACCGTCAGATCCACCTTAAGTAGTTCGTTCAGACTATCAAAGGGTGCATTCAATCTCTCGTCACAGCCGCCGATGGGCAAATATCCTAGCTCCTGGAGCTCGTGCTCAATTCCGGAGTCGCCCAATACCCATATTTTCGATCCCTCCTCGATCTTGAGATGGTCTTTGACATGTTTGGCTGCAGCATAGCAGGTGGGGAAAATCTTGTCTTTGCCGATGCCCTTGAAACCAAGCCTTTTGAACTTGTCTATGTACTCGTTCCGTGATTTGGACGAGTTGTTGGTGACAAATGCATAGCTTTTGCCCTGTTTTTCCAAATATTCTAGGGTCTCTTTGAATCCTGGAATCAAATGCTCATCGAGCCAAACCACACCATCGCAATCAAACAAAAAGCTTTCATATCTATTCAATATCTCCTCAGCCGAGGACTTACTGTCTACGTGAACTGGACTTACCATCTATCCTATATACCTTTTACACTCTATGTTTGATATCGAGATCTGAAGTGTTTTTGTATTTCACACGAGCCCTTTTGGGTGCAAATACTAACTATACACTTAAAATTGTCAAAACACGAGTCAAACTCTTCCAAAGAATGATCATCCACTTTACTGACTCATCAAAGTCTTTGTCCTCTAGTGCCTCCCTTATTCCTGGCAAGGATTGGCCTTCGTATCCTGTGTATCTTCCACTAGCATACACAATATGCTTGAACCAGGGCCTTCCCTTTAAACCCTCCTCGTTGAGGAAATGTCTTTCCAAGAACTTTGCCTTAAAATTTGATTTCTTGAGGGAAGCATACAACATGATCTTCCTCCATACACTGCCATCGAAGTTATCGAGCTCTTCCTGCAACTCTTGTGCCCGTTGGTCAAATTTGGCGGTCATCTCTGCCAAATGCTTGATTGTGTAATGAATCAAGGTGACCAATTCTCCAAACTTCAAGTTGTTGCTACGGAGGCTTTCGCTTGTAATTGACTCGTTCTCGATCTCGTTGAACAACAGCTGATAAAACTGGTTGAAGTAGGTCACGGGAACACTGGTGAAGGGTGTCATACGACGAGACGGAACAGAAAAGACCAGTTGGTTGATGAGCCTGTTGTTCCATTCAGGTGGGAATTGATCCGATAATTCATTGAAGTATTCGTTGATACTTAGCGAGTAATCATTCAACTTGAACTGAATCACCTCCTTGTCACTCAATTTCAATATCACACTACCCAAGTATTTACTCATCAAATTATGATACACGAAACCGGGATCAGCGAAATTCTCCATCCAATAAAACAGATCATAGTTAGAATGGTAGTGATAAATTGGATCTTTATTCTCATGATCAGAGAAGCCCATATCAACCGAAGGAATTCCAAGATGTTCCAAAAATACTGTGTAATCCGATCCACTTCCAAGTATTCCAATCTTTCCCTTCTGCTGTCCCTTTTTGAAGCTATTGAGCAAAGTGCCTCCTTTTGGATGATTGAGACTTTCGGCGGTGGAAAGCAAAAGATCATTGAGGACAGGTGAGGATTGAAGAACCAAACTATTTCCGGTTACTGAGACATCTAAGTTCAAATATGCAACCACCTTCGCCTGTAGCTCTGCGGCAAGCTCTTCACCCCATTCCGTCAGTCCTAATAATCCAGGCTCCTCCCCGTCAAATGAAGCGAATACAATACGTCTAAATGGTTTCCACCCCTTCTTTTGAAGCTCATTAAGGGATCTTGTAATTTCCAAAATTACAGTGGATCCCGAATTGGGATCGCCAGCTGATCCTGCCCAAGCATCTCTATGATTTCCCACCAAGACCACTTCATCATTGATAACACCCTCAATTTCACCTAGCACGTTCCAAATAGGAGTTATATTATATATTTGTTCATTGAAGAGATTGAGCTTCAACTTTTCAGGAGATGGACCTACCGAATAATCATAGCCTTCCAATTTGCCCTCCCAATCAGATCCCAACTTTGAGGATTTCAAGCCGGTATTGTTCAACGTTGCGAGAATTGGTTTGACTTCTCTGTAGCTAATGGGTAAACTAGGGATCTTTGGAATAGCACCGTAAGGATCCTTTCTTTCAACGTCCGGATCACTTGAAGAGTATCCGGGAGTTGTTGGATCTCCTGGACCGTAGCTTAGAAACAAAACACTACCTCTTTGAACGGCACTCTCCTGACGAGCAGGTCCTTTAGGGTACTGTTCGTACCCATTGGCTGGAGTGAGGTCACCATCGTCACCAGGATCACTGTATATCAACACCCCTACACTTCCCAGCTCTTGAGCAAATTTGACCTTGAGACCCCTGTAAATCCCACCGTATCTCACAATTGCAATCTTGCCCTTCATGTCAACCCCCTCTTCCTCAAGCCTTGCAAAGTCTTCTCTCCGCCCATAGTTGGCGTAGAAGAACTGGGCAGTGACGTTTCCATTTGCAGAATATCCGTGGAACGTGGGGACCGTATCCCCGTACGTACTGGGGTCTTCTGGGAGCTCGTCCTCTTTCAACGGAGCGCTGTACACCTCCTTGTCCCCCTTCAAAAGCGTCAATGCATGATCTTTCGGAAAATTCAAATACACGTAGTATGGCTTGATGGACACGTCGCTCAAGCCAAACTCCTCAAACTTTTGTTGTGTCCACTCTACAAGCTCGTAGTTGGTACCCGCGAGATGCGTCTTGTTTGTGAACTTCAAGAGCCAGTCCCTTGCATAATTAGTCTCGTCCAACGTCTTCAAATAGAGATTCTCTGCTTCCTTACTACTCAATTCCGACTTCTTGCTGAAAGGCAATAAGCTTTTCTTGTAGTAGTCTGCTCCGTGGCCCTTAAAGGACAAGAAACCGTTTCCACTTATCGCTTGGAACACTGCTATACCGCAAATCACAATTAGAGAATACCGCAACAAATGAGTAAATCTTCTTCTCAATACTGGACTTCTCTTCGGAAGCAATGGTACTATCAGCACCAGATCTGATTTAGGACTCATGTCTGCTACGTTTACCTTTCTTTAAGGTTCAAAAAATTAGGGGGTTTTAATAATGGGAGTCTTATCATGTTCCAATCAAGTCTCGTGACTAGCTCATCAGATAAATGATTTTTCAGTTTGAGCTCTAACAGATGAAGACGAGCTGGAGGAAGCTGTAGACGGCACTTAAAGAGCTTTTCGAGAAAATGAGTGACGCTGTGGAAAGCAAGAGTCTCAAGGAAAATGAGGTCGAAATATCGTTGCACGAGGGTAATTCTGGAAGATCTCAAGAGAATATACAAGATGAGGTAACAGCATCGAAGAAGAAGAAGGCAAGAAAGCCTCAGACTGCGGAGGAATTCGAGGCACAGAAAGGCATGTTTCTAGACCAGGGTCCAACAGTTAACACACAGAATTGGCTCTACGAGGATGAGAGGTTGAAGCAGCTCAACGTGGACCAGAAACAAGATCGCATGCAGATGCTCCACGCATGCGAAAGAGCATATTTCCAGAAAGACTACGATAAATGTCTCGAATTGGTCCAAATCGGAGAAAGAGTGTTTGGAATAGAAGATGCTGACGAAGACGGCATTGGCCGAATAGAGGAGACGTTCAACGCGTCCGGAAGGAAGACCAGAAAGAGTGCCAAAGTCGAAAGACATGTATTGGACCTACAGCATATTAAGAAAAAGTGTCGGGAGAAGCTTCAAGACACATCGTGATCGTCTTTGTAAAATATTGTACATATATACTTGCATTCCAATATATTTCATTCCCGTTTGAGCCATATCCTGACCTCTATGCTACTCACCATTCGTTTCTTGAAAACACTCTCGCCGTCGTCATCATCACTTTCATTAGCAATCTGTTTATCCTCATCCACATCTTGATTCGTTTCTTTATCGGGCTTGACGTCCTGGAATTCGTCTAGCACTTCTACACTTCCCGTTAATATGTCAATCTTGTAGCCCAATTTATTCTGGAATCGAATGCCTATTGCAAGTGTCTTCTCTATGCTTTTACCCATCCCCTTCACCGTTATGTAGTTCACCTTCTTATATTCTCCATTTTGGTATCTTTTGAGCGGCAAGACCGACTTGTCAAATTTCTTTATTATCTTGACTATCCTCTTCACAGCAGACATATAAGGTGTAGACGACTTGACAAGAAATGTGGTCTCTCTTTCAACCACCAGAGGGATCTTTTGTGCGCCATTATGCTTTATGTGAGTGCCGTTCACCCGTTTAGAGTGCTTCTTAGCCGTCTGGACCCGACTTTTGTCTCCCATAGCGGTGCTCATCGTAGTTAATTTTTCCCGATCTTGAAAAATCGATATTCTTTTTACAAGTTAAAGGCTATCGCGGTCAGAAGCTCTTTAGTCACGTCTATTATATAGTATCTACTCGCCAATATTATAGTGCTTCCATTACGGGAATCGAGAATATTTGGGAATACAAGCAATTGGGCCATCTTCCTTCTACGAAGCGAGGAACGCGTATAATATAGTCTTATCGTGATGAACTCAAGCATCCCCATTACACCAAATACGGAACTCACACCACTGACTTCCCCATTTGTATCAAGGAAGCGTAGAAACGATTCTGACTACACTCCTCCTTCCTCACCAATTGTTGATTTCACGGAGGGCAAGAAATTTCAATCTCAGAGGATATTCTCAGAAGCGCACGTCTACACGGTGAATCTCATGCTAGAGGCTCTGCGTTCACTCCCAAAAAACGATCATATCGTCAACGCAGGCAATGAGGATGGCGTTGCAGAAGACCAGAGAGAACTGTCCTTTAGACAGAAGCCTTTCTGGCCAGAGGTCGTACGAAAGCATTAATGGAAAAATCATGTATTTTACGAATATACACGTTCATAGATAATGAGAAATAAGTTTTATGATTAGTACTAGAATACACGTAGCTTAAGCAGAGCGTTTTGACTTTCTTTTGTTCTTGAGAACAACCTTCTGCTTGACTTTGTCCTCTTCGGATTCAGATTCGGATTCAGATGCACTCTCCATCTCTGCGTCCTCACTCATTTCCACCTCAGATTCGTCTTCGGCCACTTCCTCTTCGACGTCCATCAGACTCTCCTTGGCAGCCTGTTTCTCGGCCTTTCTGCGCAACTCGACATCTCTGATCTTCAATAACTGAGGATTCTCTTCTATCAACTTCTTGTCTGCAGCTAGTTTCTTGTCCTTGTTGCCTCTCATTCTGTTCTTGTAGAAGGCTCTTTCTCTCTTCTGTCTGATTTGCTCAACTCTTGCCATGGCATTCAATGTGGTTGCAACGAGGTCTCTGTTGTATCTCACAGGAACGTTTCTTCTTGCAGCAAACGTTAATGTAGAATCCACCACCAACTCTTTTCCAGCTGCCTTCCTGAAAGCCTTCGTCCATCTCAATTTACGAGGATTACGTCTTTGTTTGAATGACTTATGACACTTGGAACGACAAAACCTGAACTCTTTGGCGTCGTTCCTCACAAATGTGATCCCGTGCAAAGGATATACTGGCGATGAGCAGAAATGGCATGAATAAATTCTCATGATCTACTTTATTGATTTATGCTGAGCTCCCAAAAACCTCCTAGAATACTTGAAAAATGCCCTTGGTTACTTCTTTGGATTCGCTTTAGATTATTATCCAACACTAGTCGAACTTCTTTATCAACAACCCCTTTAAAGACCGTCAACTACAGTATGACTATCAAAAGATTAAATTTTTCAATGAGATAATGAGATGAAGGAAAAAAAAATTTGAGCCGCATAGAGTGCGGCGCACACATCTCTCAGCAGCTATCTTCAGGTTGCCAGCGCCATCTAGTGACTCCAGTAGCCTGAAATGAGCCTAGAGCAGTGACTCCGATTATGGCAACTTGTATCTCTTTTCTTGCTGTCATTTACGTCTTCTAGAGCTCACTTTGGCACAATGACCTTTTCGCACTCGAAGATGAGCATTGGACTGGAACCACATTTGCAACATAGCACGCAACTACCGAAGCTAATGTTCGATCGATGTCGAGGACTACAGCACTGTCTGGTATCACGGATAGAGTGGAGCAACTCCTAGTCCGTCAACCGTTGCCGTTGGTGGCGAAACTGGAAATCTGGTCATGTTACACAAAAACGGCTGGATTTTCATGATGAAAAATCGGCACCTAGTTCAAGGCAGACCATAATTGGAAGCTAGATAAGGCCACAAATTTGAACACATAATTACGATATGGAGGTCCCAACGTTGCCCATTCCCGGAGATAGAAATCAGCAGCAGCAGCAGCAAGGATCAGGCTTGCCGTACGCTCAGCAGGCACAGTACACCGGGACGTTGCAGAAGAAAAAGGCACCGGAAGGGTCAGCAGAGTGGTATTTTGACCAGGGATGCGAGTGGATGGGAAACCACCCATGGATGACCGGAATAGGAGCATTCGGATTGGCATATGTTGCAGCCGGCGTTTTCAAGTCGAATCTGCCTGGCATCAACGGTAAAGCATTTATCAAGGGTGGGTTTGGCCAAAAGATGACGGCGAAAGAAGCGTTGCAAATATTGAACTTGAAGGAAACTACGCTCTCCAAGGCCAAGTTGAAAGAGCAACACAGGAAACTCATGATGGCAAACCACCCTGATAAGGGTGGTTCTGCCTTTTTGGCCACCAAGGTCAATGAGGCAAAGGATTTCTTGGAGAAAAGAGGAAACATGAAAAGCAAGTAAGCAGCGTTCCTGATCCTGGCATGGAGTTGGTGTTCGCAGTTTGAAGTGAAGCCTTCCGTTTCAGCCTTTAATCGATGTCGATTGAAGTCGTGAGCTGTTAACAAAATTTATCTTACCGGGCCGTGAGAGGCTCTTTTTCTTCCCTTTTTCGAGGAACTCGTTGCTTCACCATCGTGGCTTTCTATAGAGAGAACTCCGACCGTCTCCTTGTCGTTATGTACATAGTAAATCGTATAAAAGTGAATAGTCAATGAAATTTCAAGTCGTGTTTCAACTCAATTCAGAATGGAAGTTTGAACTCGGAATCAACAGTAATTAAGCTTGACTAGTTCATACAATATACCTTCCTTCTAGCGATTGTGGGTAGATAAGTAAGGTTCAAAGCTCGAGGTGATGACAACGTATGAGAAAATTGTTAAAGGGGCCACGAAGGTGAAGGTTGCGGCTCCCAAAGCCAAATATATAGAGCCCATTCTCATGGCCACGCTGATAGATCACTCTCTGGAAGCTGATAACTTCTCAACTGTCATGCACACATTGCAACAGAGGCTACAAGACAATGCATGGTCTGTAGTCTATAAGCTGTTGATCGTTATCCATATAATGATCCGAGAGGGGGATAGGGATGTAACTTTGAAATACATGGCGAAGCGGGCTCCTGAGATGCTCAGCTTGTCAACAGCTAATATATCGAAAAATCACAACTATAACTCCGATGTTCAGTTTCTCATGAGATACGCTAAGTATTTACAGGTTCGTGTGAGGCAATTTGATGCAACAAGAATCGATTACGTGAGAGATGAGAGAGCCAATAACAGTACCAGTCAAACAGGGGGGAGATTGCGATCTCTTTCGGTTGAGAAGGGTTTGTTAAGAGAGGCGGAAAGTGTACAGACGCAAATTGATGCTCTTCTCAAGAACAACTTTATGGAAAATGATGTGAATAACGATATAATATTGACTGCATTTCGTTTATTGGTGAATGATCTTTTGGCGCTTTTTCAGGAATTAAATGAGGGCGTGATCAATTTGTTAGAGCATTACTTTGAAATGTTTCATGATGATGCCGCCAGAGCTTTGGCTATTTACAAGAAGTTCGTCAATCAAACCAAATATGTCGTTGATTATTTACGGGTAGCCAAGCACCTTGAATACGCTACGAAGCTTCATGTTCCTACTATCAAGCACGCTCCTACAGCTCTCACATCGTCATTAGAAGAATATTTGAATGACTCTAATTTTGAGGCAAATAGGACTCAATACTTGATCGAAAAGAAAAGCAAATCCAGTGGAGAAACCAATCCTTCAGTTCCTCAAGCATTTAATTCCGATAGATCTCAGTCTACTCTGCTTCCTCAAGATCGTGCTGCATCTTCAGACGTTAAGCGGAACAACTCCTTAATCGTACAACAAGCAACCTATAATCCATGGGCCGGCGCTACAGCTCAGCCAGCTCAAATTCAAGGTTCGCAAACTGCTCTTCCATTCAATGGACAAGTTCCAGTAGTGGCACCAGTCGAAAATGCAGGATTCAGTAACAATGCGATACCCGTGAGTGCTTCCCAGTCTACCCCTATCAATAATAACACCGCGCAACTGCAGACTTTCGCCAATCAAGGCACCATCAATCCTTTCCTGACGGGTGTTGGATTAGGTGGCTATGGTCCTCAGACTCAAATGGCTACAGGTACAAATCCTTTTGTATCGGTAAATAACGATAATTTGCAACAACTGCAGCAGCAGCAACAGCTCCAGCAACAACAGATTCAGCAACAACAACAGATTCAGCAACAACAGCAGCTCCAGCAACAACAACAGTTTCAGCAGCAACAACAGCTTCAGCAACAACAGCAGCTCCAGCAACAACAACAGTTTCAGCAGCAACAACAGCTTCAGCAACAACAACAACAACAACAACAACAACAACTACAACTTCAACAGCAGCAACAGCAACAGTTCCAGCCACTTCATCAAACTCAGAGTGGCACTTCACAATTCAATACTCCGTCTGGGCAGCTGCAATTGGGTTTCCAAGATACGAACTTTGGTCTATCAAGGTCAAACACTAATCCATTTGCAAGGATATCTAGTACTAACTCCTCTGCTCAAACGCCGTTGATTCCACAATCTACAAATCCTTTTGCGAACACGAGATTTGCCAAAGACAGTAACGTCACTGCTCTTTCGACGAATAATGGTGTTCGACCCATTGCTGCTTCATCTACCGGTAATAATCCTTTTAAAATATCCGAAAACACTACAAGACTCTTTAATAGAGTAGAGTCAAATTCACAGATGAGCCAAGCAGCACTTCAAAGACAACCTACAGCCGGAGGATTAGAACTTTTACCGACCGTGCCTGTCTTCCCACAAACCCAACATGAACAGCAGAAACAGGCATTGATCAATAACGCCAGGCTCAGTTTACATAATCAGGCTCAGCTCCAAAATGGTAGCTTGCAAAGCCAGAATACCACGCAGTTCCAAAACTCTGCTCAGAACTTGCAACCTCTCCATACAACGCAAACTTTTCAATCACCGCAGTCATTTCAGGCAACTCAACCTTATCAGGCCAACCCAGTCTCTCAGCAGCATTCTTATGCCTCATTCAATGGTCCAAGCCTTATATAAATGTTCAAGAAACAATATAGATAAAATCATTCTACCTTATTATTATCATTCTATGTATGCTCATAACTATGAAACTGATTGACGACCTTATGCAAGCAAGCTTGATACGACGCAGATTCCTATTAAGAAGCTATTGAAGGGATTTTTGAGTGTGTATCCCTTTGAATCGGAAGAACTTGTTCCAGAGGATGATGCTCTGGCTCCTCTCGATCCGGACAGACTCGAGCTGGTTTCAGAGCTTTCTGAAGATGTGGGTGAGCTTCCACTAGAAGCTTCTGTGCTAGATTCCACAGAGCTTGCTGGTGTACTAGATGCTGATGTGTCAGATGATGCTTGTGTCTCAGATGACTGTGTTTCAGAAGTCGAAGAAGTCGACGCACTTGATTCTGATGATGAATTCTCTCGAGAAGACGATGACTCCTGAGATGATGATGACTCTTGGGATGATGATGACTCTTGAGCTGAGGATGAGGAGCTTTCGTCAGAAGAGGATGACGAACTTTCCAGAGAAGAAGACGAGGAAGACGAGGAAGATTCGCTGCTGCTGCTGCTGCTGCTCTCGCTACTGTCAGCATTACCTGCATCATTTATTCTTCCATTCACCTGCCCATCCTTAGCCCTGATTGAAGTCCAGTCGCCACTCTGGTCAGAATACGAGTATTCCTTTCCAGTAGAGTAATCGCTCACCAGGAGCTCCTTGATGTACATCGTAAATGGTGCCGCCGAGTAGTCGGTTTCACCACCTGCCCACTCAATTGTACCTGCTTGGTTCGATGGATCGCCTCCGGCCCATATACCGGCCCTGAAGTACATCGGTGATTGTGGGAATCCACCGCTCGACGTGTTTTCCAACGTTCTGACGCTGTCTCCATTGTAATACCACACAACCCTCTCCTGGGTCCAATCTATCGTGTAGTTGAAGAAATTCTCCTGAGGCTCGCCCGACGTCGAGTGATACTGACCCCTGTCATAGGTCGTTGTGTCTCCCTTCGAGAAGTAGTTCGACTGGAACTGCGTAGTGTCTCCCCCAAGTAGCTCCACGTCTATCTCGTCCAAATCGTCCGATTGCAAAAAAAACGTAGACACAATGCCCTTTCCTGGAGCAGCCTTCATGATCACCTCCAATCTGCCAAACATGATGTAGAATTTCGACTTGATCCCCGGGTTGTCGAATCGCTTTTTAAGCAGTATCTCGAGCCCATCGTCACCGTAGTTGAACCCACTTTCCGTCGACACAATGTCGAAATACGACGATTCGCTGTGGAAATCAACCTCTATGTCAGTCGCCAACGCGGGATTTGCTCCGCACGACGACGCCGAGAGAGGGTTACAAGAAGATGTCGCTGTACCGGATGCTGCACTAGCTATTCCGATCAACAAAAGAGCTCTTATAAATTGAACAATCAACGGTTCCATTCTTATGCTCGCTATTCTTTAAGTCATCATATTTGATATAAAACTTGACATCTTATATACTTTAACCTACATCGTATCTAGATGTGTAAACGTACAAGAAAGTGCCGCGAAACAAGGTTATTTTTAGCTTGTATTGCCTTATCCACCTAGACGATTCCAACGTTCCACAAACACTGGGCTTCTGGGGTCGTCTCGACCTCATCTCGGCTGACCATCCGCGTTTTCTCGTCTAGTGATGCAGCTAAGGCTGGTGAAGCTGCGAAGGCTGTGAGGATTGTGTGACCGAAGAGGGTTCGCCCAGATCAAAAGAGGGCCTCAAGGAGGTGTGAGGTTACGCACGGGTGGTTCACAACGCGGTGCAAAAGGGATAACGCAGCGTGATGGAACGAATGCTGATCCTGTAGAGACTAGTCCAGGGTGTGGAACCCGGAGGCTTCGTGCGCGGCACAGGGACGTGGCAGGGCGAATAGCGAAGAGAATGGGCGCACTTAGCGACGTTGCTAGGCAGCGGTTCCACTAGGGCTGGCGGTATAGTCCCGACTAGGCACGCGAGCCAGCAGAGATGGAGATGGGCTTCAGCAGCCCATCTCCATCTGCCACAAGTCTTTGTTGTAGCCCTCTGTGACCTCAGAGTCCTCACCGTACTGCGCCTGCCAGGCAGTGAAGCCGCCCTCCAAGACCCAGACACCCACTGAGTGGATATGCAGGCTCTTGGCAGGGTCTGTAACGTCGTTCAACGATCTCAAGAACTTCAAGGTGGCCGACGGGCCCCTCTGTTGCGACAAGGCACAATGGAAGACGACGTCGTTGATTTTCTCATCGGCGAGCTTATCTTGGAGTTCCTTGAGTGTGTAGTGAAAGTTTGCTGACGGATAGTGATAGCTTCCTCTGATATGGCCTCCGATGTAATCGGAGTCTCTCACATCGACCACGGCAAACTTTCCCGATCCTGTAGGAGATCCACGCTGAAACCACGTACGTAGCGTGGCGGGTTGCACGAACTTGAGATCTGAAATGGAAAATATACGGGTCATGGCTATCTGAATATCTAGATTGTAGGAAGAAGAGAAGAATTCATATTCAAGTGTTCGCTCATCGGACAGTCAGCACATTGTGCAGTGTTGGCTCTCCGTGATTCCAAAATGCTGCAGAGGACGTCTGTAGCAAAGCCACGGACATCAGTTATGTCTACTTGAGCGTATGCTTTCCGGCGTGGGTCTTATATCTACTTGTCAACTATTCCACAGACAGTCACTCTTCCTACGATCATCGTGCGAAACGTGGTTACCACCAATTGCAGCCCCACGCTCCAGCCCATCGCTACGGTAACTATCAACGTGTGTCGGCTGTAGTACCTTGACGGCAGCTGTATGCGGTGCACCCGTGTTCTTACTCGATCTCAGAAGTTCACTGTCTGTCTCGTTGACCGTTGGGACCAAAAGTGAAAAATTCTATATATGACGAAATAGCTAGAAACACTTTTGAAACATACTCTTCGAGCACTTAGGTTGATCGCACAGGTGTACCAAATACCCAACTGTCCAACCACCTTTAGCCATACCCCAGAAAGAGCTTGGGAAAAAGAAACTGGCCTGGTTTGAGATTGCTGTGGAACCACAAAATCAATTTCATCATACTAAATTGTCTCATAAAAATTCTAACAAAACCAACACTCTTTTAGAAGCAAGTTAAAAACACTGTTACATGGTACAATGAGCGGTGTTAACGAGCAAGCAGAAAGCACGGATGCTCCTCTCACGAGGAGCATATCCGTGGAAAGCATTGCACCAAAATTGACATCATTGTTCAAGCGTAAAAGAAGCAGAGATTCAGTTTCTCTGGAGGAATCACACCACGAATCGGAACCCAGTGACAGCGAGGAGAAACCAGAGTCCAAAAAACGGAAGATCAAGACGAAGGAGGAGGAAGAGTTTGACAAAAGAGAGAAGGAATTGGACGAACAGTTGCCGGAAGAATTGCGAAAGTTCAGACCTCTAGGATTCGGATTCAACATTCCACCTAAAGACAGGCCTATCAGGGTTTATGCTGACGGAGTATTCGATTTGTTCCATCTTGGCCATATGAGGCAGCTTGAGCAGGCCAAGAAATCATTTGAGAACGTGGAGCTTGTGTGTGGAGTGACTTCAGATAAGGAAACTCACAAAAGGAAAGGGTTGACGGTCTTGACAGACAAACAACGGGTGGACACATTGAAGCACTGTAAATGGGTAGATGAGGTGATACCCAATGCACCATGGCTGGTGACAACAGAATTTCTCGAGGAACACAACATAGACTATGTTGCTCACGACGATTTGCCTTATGCTTCCAAAGATTCTGATGATATCTACAAGCCAGTGAAGGAAAAGGGCATGTTTTTGGCTACTCAAAGAACAGAAGGTATATCAACGTCTGATATCATCACCAAGGTTATCAGGGACTATGACAAGTATTTGATGCGGAACTTCGCTCGAGGTGCAACCAGAAAGGAGCTCAATGTTAGCTGGCTAAAGAAAAATGAGTTGGAGTTCAAAAAGCACGTCAACGACTTCCGTAGCTACTGGATGAAGAACAAGATCAATATCAACAATGTGTCTAAGGATCTTTATTTCGAAGTCAGGGAGTTCATGAGAGGGAAACGTTTCGATTTGATCTCTCTTTTGGAAAACTCGAAAGAGAATTTCCAAAATAGCGACTCGGAAGACATCAACTCCAGGGCAAGCTCTCCATTGACGGAGTTTGCGTCCAAGTATATTGGTAACGATAACAAAAACATGACTGTTCCTACAAGGTCAATTTTTGCCAATGTCAAAGAATGGATCAAGGGCGAGGACTCACACGATGAATCCACTAACGATGAAAACGACCTGTCGTCTATCATCACAAAGGGAACTAGGGCCTCGACAAGATCCACTAGATCCTCCAAGTTGAGCAACTCCAACGACTCCATTGATACCAAATCTTCATCAAGTACTGCTTCTGACAAAATCAAAGTACTGACTCCCAAAAAGAAATCCAGAAAATAAGACATTGCACCTCTCCCTGTTTCATAACTACATCTGCCACAAGTTAATGGTCGCATATGAATATATAGGCTCTCATATATAAATGATATCACTTGACTTATAGAGTTTATACCTGGTGCGAATATAATCATTAAAGAAATTCATCTTGTATGGCACAATTGTAATTATCCTCTTTTTATCATGGACATAGAAGCTATTTCGAGATCTGACGACATACATAAGAGCCACCGTCATGGATCGAATGAAGCGTTGACAATAGAAGAGTTGAAAGCCGAATTAAAAAAGCAACAAGAGGAACTCATCCAACATCAACAAAGTTTACTTTTTCATGAACCTACGGTTTCGAACCAATTGAGCGGGAATGCTAACTTCTGGAGCTTCTCGCGTGGACTTGTAATTGGTCAGGTCTCTGTGTTGGTGATAATAGCAATATTTATTAAGTTCTTCGTGTTTGAGGAACCACTGGCAGCGTCATCAAGCACTGCGAGTCGAGACTATTCGAGTGTTATTGTAAAAAGAGAGAAGCAAATTGGGAAGGAACACAACAGTAACGGTGGAAATGAAACTTTACAGGCTCCTATTGAGCTACAAGCAGCCAACGTCAAGAGCATTCTTGAGAAGACATATTATGACGTTGATAATCATGCCTCAGAGTCTTTGGATTGGTTCAATGTTCTAATTGCGCAGATGATATCACAACTAAGAAACGAGGCATTGTTGGCCGACAACATATATCATTCCTTGAACGACTTTCTCTCACAGCTGGATCTTCCTGACTATCTAGGTAAAATACAGTTGACGGAAATCGATATCGGAGACGATTTCCCCATATTTTCGAACTGTCGTATTAAGCACAGTCAAGATAACCCGGTGAGGCTTGAAGCAAAGATAGATGTTGATTTGTCCGATACGTTGACATTGGGCATAGAAACAAAGCTTTTGATGAACCATCCCAGACCTCTCACAGCGGTTTTACCGGTGGAGTTGTCAGTCTCTATAGTTCGCTTTTCGGGATGCTTGACGGTTTCCTTGGTCAATACCAACGATCAGGATTTTGCTGAACTAGATAAGTCCTCTACGGAGTCCAGTATGAGCCCTCCCGTCTCAGCAGACAATCAGAGCAGTCCTCGATCGAATGCACTGGGGACTAGAAACGATGATAACTCAAATACGAATGATGTTGGGGGTACAGCGTTGATGTTCTCGTTTTCTCCTGACTACAGACTAGAATTCTCTGTAAATTCACTCATAGGGAGTAGATCGAAGCTCAAAGATGTGCCCAAGATCTCATCTCTAATCGAAAGCAAGTTAAGAAGCTGGTTCATAGGACGATGCGTTGAGCCAAGATTCCAAGTGATCAAGTTGCCTTCTATATGGCCCCGTCGCAAAAACACTAGAGAACCTATCAACGTTAAGACTTCAAAATAGACAGAAACAACTCCACAATTACCTACGATGTCGAATTTGATACAAAATAGTTATAATTTTTAACCGAAATATTTAGAAAGTATAAATTCTTGATGATACAATCATTTGACGTACCTTAGATCGAACTTAGGGGTAACGAAATCTATTAAAATGAGGCATTAACCAATTAAAGGTTGAACAAGAAGAAAGCACCGGCTAACAAAACGCTGACTGAAGAGCCAATCTTGTTTGCAGCACCCTCAGCATTGGTTGTGACAACAGGAACGATCGATCCTGATTGAGTTGGTACGACAGCTGGACCACTAGAAACTGCTGCTGCAGCAGATGATGGAGCAGGAGCACCAGAAGCGGGGGCACCAGAAGCAGGAGCACCAGAGGCAGGAGCGCCAGAAGCAGGAGCACCAGAAGCAGGAGCGCCAGAAGCAGGGGCTACACCGGTAGGAGCAGCTGAACCACTAGAAGGAAGCACCTCAGTCAAGAGGGTGGTGTATGTAGATGTGACATCACCAGAAGTTGTTGTAACAACAGATGTGCTTACTGGGGCTGGAGCCTTTGTAGCAGGAGCGGAACTGGCAGGAGCCCCAGATTCGGCAGGCTTGGAAGCCTCACCCTCAGTGCTCAATGGGCAGTAAGTAGTGTAAAGGGTGTTCTCCTTTGTGATAACCTTTACACCAGTGGTCACTGGAGATCCGGTACATTTGTCGTCGGAGCAGGAAGTGATAGTAACGACTGTAGTTCCGACAGTGTCAGAGACAGTCTTAGTACCCTTCTCACCACCGTTAGTACTAGATTTACCAGCAGGGACAGTGACGATAACACCACTTGGACCGGATGAGGTACCAGCCTTTGGTCCAGTAACGGTAGAAGTTGAAGCAGATCCAGAGGAGGATGGTACAACTGTGACAATGACACCACCACTTCCAGTTGTAGTACCTGCAGTTGGTCCAGTAACGGTAGAAGTCGAAGCAGATCCAGAAGTGGATGGTTCAACAGTGACAATGACAACACCACTTCCAGTTGTAGTACCTGCAGTTGGTCCAGTCACTGTAGTTGTCAGGGTAATTGAAGAGTTACCCGAGGATGCTGGAGTGGAAGAAACAGGGGACGAAACTGCAGACGAGGAGGAGGCGGATGATGTCGATGGTACCGAAGATGACTCAGACGAAGAGGCAGATGAAGACGAAGCAGACGATGACGATGACGATGACGATGCTGGTGTTGAGGATGAAGCTGATGACGAGCTAGATTGGTCGCAACAGGAGTTCCAGCAGAAGTTTGGCAAAGTCAAGTCTGGGGTAGCGAGTTGCAAAAGAGCATCGAGTTGAGCGTTAATATCGATTCTCTTGCTGAATCCAGCTGGAGCCCTTGAAGTAGTCAACTCTCTTTTAGTGTTGGCCAAGTCTTGAGCAACATTGTAAACGAAGGAGTCCGAGAAAATTTGGTCCCAAAGTCTCCTGAGGTCAGTGTCAACATCAGTGTTCAAGTCGAATCTGATGTACAAACCTTTTGGCAAACATTTGTCACCGCCAGATCCAATAGAAGCCCTGATACCAACAGCAGCAGTAAAGTCGAAAATGTTAGACACATTGACATCGGCACCAGCACCAGCAATAAGAGAGACACCATTTCCATCGTCACCCAATCCACCGATGGAGACAGCAATGTCAAGATCAGCGAAAAGAGACAACAATTGGCTTGCAGCACCGGTGGTAAAGTTCAAGGTGACCTTGAACAAGTCATCGTCTGAGCACGTGACATCGAGTATACCCAAGTCTGCGACCACACCAACGGTTGCATTGACGTCACGTTTGGAGACGGCAGGCAAGTATTGGTCGTGCTCGTCTCTCTTGGAGAGGAGCGAGGTGATGTCCAGGAGGATGTCGTCGACGTTCAAGTCGAGTCCCAAGTTGATGTCTACATCAACTCCGATCTTCAAGAAGTCATCGTCCTTGGAACACAGACCAAGGTCGGGGAGCCCGAGGTCGAGCGTAAGGTCGACATCGGCACCCACACTCAAAGCCTCGGTGCTTTGTATGAAGCTAGTTGCAGCAATAGCAATTCCAGCTGCTATATTCTTGGTGAACAACATTGTATGATATTAGCGATAGACTGTGTTGCACTTCAATAACGGTTTCAATTTTGCACTTATTGGAGCGCAATCGCTCCAATTTATACATCCTCTGCCGCCCTTGTATTCCTCTCGACTTCCGCTGGTCTCGTATTGCGGGCCCATATTTTGCCCTCAGGTAAACAATCTAACCACTTGCAGCCAAACCAATTCATTCGTTTCGGGTCCCATTTTTCTGTTTTCGATTCACCATTTCTACTTACGACCTGCTGGCGCGTCAACCCAATTGCAATTAACCTTCTAGGCAAAATCCAAATTGCTTAGGCTAACCACACCTTAACTTAATAAAATTGCTAGTGAGTTATGTGAAAATTGCACTAAATTGACTAAGAATGCTGCACCTTTGGTATTTTTTCGAAACCTTGTGTCAACAATAGGAAGATGGAATCAACAATTCAGTTCCATCAGTACCTAATATGGATGCATTGTAGTCGAGGACTCTGACGGCATGAATGTGCAGCTAGCTTGGAAGGAGGGCTGCCCTGGTTGTGTTTGGGCGAACGAGGGTCTTTGTGTGCCACTTTGGGCAACATGTCACAACTGGATCTGGTATTAATACAGCATGCGGTAATAATAGTTATGCACACTCCCTGCAGTCGAGCTTCGAGGTGCAGCGTTTGGCGGGAAGGATTTCAAAATCACGGCTGCACTCGACACTAAGGGTATGCCAGCGTCGCAGGATAGGCGAACGACACAGGATGGGGAGAGCCAAACAGGTCGATGGCGTAGCGGCACGAGTATGAAATGGAGGGCCCACTGCACGCTGGACGCATGTGTGCGATGAGGCTCGTAAGTAGTAACTATAGTGAGGTCACTGTGTAGGAGCAAGCGCTTGACGTATTCTAAAATACGCTGTCAGATCACAGGCGTCTCCGCACCGGGCGGATCTAAGGGCAGACGAGAGCCTATTTTACGGCGGCTAACTGGAAGCAACAGCCAACTCTGGCGGCATGTGGTATCTGGCGAGGAGCGCAGGCGTTGGCGGTGTGTGAGCGCGCTGCCCGTATCACCTGGACGATAACACAATAGGATGCGCATTGAGCCAGTTCTCGAGATTGGAATCTCATGTTGGCTCGCTGTGCTCCACGGTGAGCTTCTGCTATTGCTAACAATGGCAGGAGACGAGCACTATAGAGTGGGAGACGTGGGTTGGTTGTGTGCAGGTACACGATGCCCAGTTGGGTGCCGGGGTTTCGAGATGGCGCTGGGCGTTTGGTGGGAAAAGACGCGTCAGCCGCTAGCGTAGGACCCTCGTCTCGGCGGCAGGGGCCTATTTGCCTCGATAGGGCAGCGCGTTGTCGCGAAAGGTTTCTCCTTCGAGGCAAATAAAGGTTAATAGAGGCAAATGGTCCTCAGTATCTGCTAGATGGTCGTTGGGCAGCGCCAATCTGGCGGTTGATGAGCAGAAGCGCTTGCGCTTCTGCTGCTCATGGCGCCTATCTCTGTTAGGGCAAATTTCAAATGCGAGGTCTAGGCGGTGTCAGGCTAGAGCTGCCAGAGCGTGACAGGGGCCATCTCTAATGACCGTCCTTTACTGGCAAAAACTGAGCAGCAGGATTGCTGCCAGCTGGAGCCTGCGATTGTTGGCGGCCGGATGTCTACAGGGTGCAGATTGGAGTTCAGGCCATCTGGAACAGCGCTCTGGATTGGCCGTCCAAAATGGCGCTTTGGATTAGTCGTCCGGAATAGCGCTCTGGGTTGATCGCCTGGGTGTTTGCAGTACAAGCAACAATAAATGAAATGGACGCTGCGTTGTTTGTTTTTCAGATCTGTTAGGGAGGCCACTCCCAGCAACTCAGATCGCTGGTGCGGGTCGTGCGAGAGCAAATTTGTCTCGCTTTGCAAGTCTTCGACACAGTAGCGCAAGCTGAGTTTGCAACCAGAGCTATAGACTTGCTGTTTCAGAGGCCACAGGGCACCCACAGGGTACCCACAGGGTACACTGTGTTACTGAAAGCTGCCAGTGCTCTGTTGCGGCCAGCCATGTGCCAATGGTGATCCATGTGCTGGGCAGATGTGTCTTCCTCGAGCTCTCTAGATGCTATTGCTCTTTGTCCGGTTCGTACATCAACGAGACCATTCCTCATAATAGACTAGAATACATACTGAATATGTGTAGTTATTGCCCCCATACGGTAAGCGAAATTCACCCGTCTAGTAACCAAACATCTCGCACCAAGCACTGGACTGCCTGGTGTACGTTGTATATGCCTCTATGCTCTAAGGCAAGCTGAGGCTAGATCTGCTCAGACTAGGAATGGCAACTGAAATTTTATTCTTCGGGGCTTTTGTGTTCGGTGCTATTGTGAATGTGCTGAACAATTAAGCAGGCTGGATGATCGTCGTTTTGTAAGTGTTCGTGTACTATTGTGTACCGGAGGTTTGGTGTTGGGCAATAAGCACGTATGCAACAATTGATAGTTGTTGGTCGTAATGAGGAAAAGATCAATAGAGTACTCGGTGCATCGAAGATGTCGACGCTTTAGGGCTCGAGGATGCACTGAAATGGTTCTGTGGAGAAAAAGGGATAATGTTGAGAACAACAAGATCGAGCATTTGGTCATTTGTGTGGTATTGTTGAGTAGTGATGCTGGGTGAGAAGGGAGCCGGATGGACGACTGGTCCACCTCAATGTCCTCCGAAAGAAAGCCGGAGGCTTTTGCCGTACGGTTGAAAGCGAGCGAAAAGGCGAGCGAAAATCAATCTGCGGCAATCGCTGAGCTCGCACTTGCTGAAACATCTATGGACCGAGGATGGGGGAATCTGATGTTGCGCCAACACCTGAGGCATAGTGTGGTGAGAGGAGCAGTAGGACAAGGTGTGTGGTTCTAGCTTCTGGTGCGTTCCAGGGTATGGTGCGCTAGGGATCCCCGTATGCCAGGGTCCAGTAGTTACCGGGTCTGGGTCGATAGTGTGCAGGACGGTTGTTAGATTACACTGTGCTTAGTATGGATGGAGAAAAATCATTTGGCCACCGGTTGGACAGAGTCTACGGAGTCTTGCCATCTCTGTAACTACGGTACGGGCTGTCTCTGTGTCTAGGATGGTGAACACGTGCTTCTAGATAGAGTTGACTATATTTGGCCGGTCTCGAAGGCGCCGTAATGCCCCTATTGCCTCGTAAAAACTCTGGCCAACTTGGAGAGCAGAGTATCCTGAGCCCATCTTGGCGACTCCTTATCCGTGGGTATCCTACCGTAAGCTCTGTATCGTAAGAGCTGTTTGCAGGTATTCATATCAAGGCGGGGTGGGTTCCTGAGAGGTACTGTGTTTAGGAGGCTACTCTTTGCATAATAAGGTTGCGCTATGTTTCCGTATAGACTTTTTTAAATTCTTAAGCTACCGTAAGTAAAAAGTTGCGATGGCAGTCAGTTGCATAATGTATACGACGACGGTAAGAAACGGTCTTAAAAGGTATGTCTAACGTACATGTTCGTCTTAGTATGATGTTTCCTGTCGCTAAGAAGCATCTGAAAGCCTCAGTTCTTTTCCCCATCATGATTTGCAACACATGTTTTTGTCAACACTATACACTTTTGTTCGAATCCACGGTTCGGGAACACTTGCTGTTACTATATGTGCTATTCCTTGCTCTTCGCTACAGCTGAAACTCTCTATTAGTTTCGATCAGTTGCTGCATCGTTCTATGTTACTGCAAAGTTGCAGAAATGGAAGAATCAAACTCTAATTAGAGTGCGTAGCAATCTTTTGGGTTCTGCTTCGTCTATTTCTAGTCTATGCCTCCTGTGTGTGTCTCTTTTGAATCCCCTTCCATTTTATCAATACAAGATCTCATTCGAATAGTATTGACTTCGATGGTAAAACATGTATTTATCGAGCTACAGCTATATCTGTTGTCTTTGGGCAAATGGTATACCGACCTCTTCAAGTATCTCCTAATCGTAAATATCTATTATTCTATAAATTCGCAACAATTGATGATAATTATGTAAAAGAACTAAAAACCCGTGTAAATGTATTCTTCTTGTCCATCACCTCTCGACTAAGGTTCACCAGTAGAACTAAAGCTAAGCATATTGATCGATGTGAACTTCTTGGGAACCTTCCCATTTGAACCTAGAGAAGGTCGATCTGGACTCTATTACAGTGTGAGTATGCTTTATAACGGTTCATTTTATATGCAGTCACTATATAAACATGGGAAGTGTGATAGTAATTCGGACGGTGTGAAAACAGAAGAGCGAAAACAGAATGCTGATGACATAGGTATAGTATAGGAACGAGGAGTGTAATCGGTGTATCAACTTTGCCAACTTCATTGATTGTCATTTTCGCTAATCTCACTGCTTTGGTATGAACTTGTCTCTTCATTTGCCTCGTCACTCGAATTGGCTGTATCATCGTTTTCGGTAGCAGAAACAGAACCAGAGGAATTACTGGAGGCATCAGAAACATCGTCAGAGTCGTCCTCAGAATCTTCTTCGACATCACTTCCAAAGAATTCGTCCAAACTTTGAAGTTGGTAAGTGGGTTTGGTGCTGGGGGCGATATTCGCTGGATTTCTCACTTCAGCGGAGGATACTGCATGGATGCTGTCAATAGGCAAAGGTAAAGTTCCCGGCTTATTGAATGAAACGTTGCCATTTTTGAAGTTATTGACCACGACTTCTGTTTCTTGTCTCACCGAAGAAGGCGGCAAATCTGCAGGGTCTGCCCAATCGTTTACCTTCATGAAACTGTCGAGCAAGAATTCTGATAGCGTTTTGTTAGAAGACCTCTCCAATTCAACATATGGTGCGGGTTTCGGAACTTGTAAAAACAACGATGCCAAGTCCGACTTTTCGAGTCCTGAGCTCAACAAAACATTGAACATCCGAGCTCTGTCTCTCGTATCATACGAGGGATCGTATTTGGCCAAATGAAGAGTATGCTGGAACATTTGATGGATCTTGTTGTCATTCAATGCTTCTTGTATTTGAACATAATCATCTGAGAATCTTTCTTTGAGCTCCATCAATTCAAAAGCAAACACTTTTGCAGCCAATACCAATATCTGATATCTTACATTCTCAGCTTCGTCTGCGTAATTGAGAAGAAGCTTTCTTAATATTTCGGGCGCTATTTGATTTCTTGTAGCCGTGGCATATTCGCCTATTATCCATACAATGCTTGATTTCGCATCTTCCTTCAACATTTTATGCTCTATTATTGTCAGAAGTTTATTACATATCCGCAAGATATCTTGATTGACATCACCCGAGCCGTTATACAGCTTTTGCCTCTGTTGGATGAGATATCTTATCACTGTAAGGAAATCATCTATGATATCTTCATCGGAAAATTGGATTCGTTTCAAGCACCAGCTAAGGACTACTTCGTTCCATTCCGTGGATATTTGGGAGCATTTACCAATAGCCTTAACGGCCTCTTTTGCTATATCACTTCCTGCCATGCTCTTCGCATAATATTTGAGTTCCTCTAGTATATACATGTTGTTCTCTTCACTGGCTAGTAAAGATAGGATCAATATTTTGGTTCTAGCAACTGCGACTGGATCATCGGGGAACACATAAAAATTGCGAAATTGCTGTTGGAATAAACTCGGATTTCTCACGGAGATCCATAAGACTATATCCAAGGCCAAAATCTGATTCAAACTCTTGTCTGAAGCTATTCTGGTTAATATCGAGTCAAGTTTGAACTCTTTGAAAACCAGCGGGGGACATAGTAAATATACGGCTTTTGTCACACTGAATACAACAGCCTCAGATTTGGAATACGTAAGGTACTTCATGCTGTTAATGAAAAGGCGAAGATCGTCATCCATCACAACAGAATAAGGGATAGTGTTCATAAGAAGAAAGTCGCTTGTCCATTCAACAGTTTCTTCTATTCCGTTTTCGTCTGTAAAATTTAAGCTTGGCTTGGGTAAAAATTTTCGAGCATAGTCAATTAGTAAATCGATAAGCAATATCTGACTCCATTCATCCAACTCACGAATGATCGAGCAAAATCGCCTGAAATTTCCATGAATTGGCTCCCAATTGCCATGAACCAAATCCTTAACTCTATAGTATGATTTTATTGCTGCCACAACAACTTCGGATTCACTGTCAGCTAGTAATTTGTTAAGATTCTGGAATAGCGTCTTTCTACAGCTCTTGTCTATGACTATAACTTTTCCTATTGCTATTGCTGTAGATGCCCTAACGAAGGATGATGGATCAGCCATTGTTCTCTTAATGCATAAGAGCAACATCGGCACGATCGATGAAATCTTTATCCCAGTCAATACTCTGATGGCCAGGCCACGTATTCGCGGTCTCTTATCGCTCAAAAGCCTTTGGATGGAGTTGATCGAAAGAAGTGCTGTGTCTGGCTCCAACTCTGAATACTTGGTCAAATACACCAAAACCAAGCTCTTTACCTTCAAGTTAGGAGAAGTTATATTTTTCACCACATCTGCAAAAAACTGAGTTACGTCTTCCCCTTTAGCCATGGATGAAACAACGCCTTGCATGCCTTTTATGAGATCTCTTTCGGTCCTAGAGCTCAACAACTTTGGAATTTCTTGAGGCTTTGGCAAACTTTCTGAAAAGTTTGACGACGCAGTCAAAGCTGCGTCGATCGTAAACTCCTTAGCTGAACCAAGAATGGACGATATTCTTGCCAATGATTCAGTCATACCATTTATCGATATGAAGTATATCAGCTTACAGTTTGAAGTGTCGATTTCGAGTAAGATAGCTCGATTACCTATTTAGGAAACTATTTACAATATTGATTTTGCTACTGACTCACGACCTTTTGGTTCTCTTATTAAGCTTTGTCGTGGCAGCCTTCATTCTCTTGCTCATACTTACAGACGAATGAATCTCTTTATACGATTGAGGGAAAAATTCACCGATAGTCGATTGGGTTCCTTCTTGCTTTTTTTTGTTGATGTCTCTTATCAAGGGCACCAAAACTTCATCCACCTTAGCTTGCGACCAGCCAACGGTTGACATTAAGAAAGTTCTAATCAAATCCAAGTTTGGCACACCCCATTTGAATTCGGTCTCATCACTGTCCACCTCTGGCTTCTGATAAGCATCGAATACAACTTTGTCGGGAAAAGAATCAGGTAAGAACAATTTTGCATTCTTGATTCTATTGAGTAGTGACTTTTTCAACGACGTCATATTCTCATCCTTCTCCGCAATCTTCTTGGTGTGGTCATCGAACCAGGCTTTTAAATTTTCCAAGGAACCGAATTCAGCTAGTATCTCAACGGCCAATACTGGCCCAATACCCTTTATACCTTCCGTATAGTCACTTCCAAGCAATAAGGCAAACTCTATTAGTTGCTTTCTTCCTATTCCCAAACTCGACTCAATATTCCCCGTCATGTAACACTCGACAAATTGTTTCTGATTGAACATATTACGGTATACTTTGTCTCCACCAAAAAGAAAACAATCACTATCATCAGTAACTATGCCATCTACGAGATTCAATCTGAGAAGTTCAGCACATTGAGCTTCAGCCTCCATTGGGGCAGTAATGAAAGGGATTCCGAAACGTCTAAGGAGTTCTTGAACATCACTGATCATCCCGTCTGTAACCTCATCAGCATCTCTCTTATCTCTTTGCATTCTCTCGTTCATTAGCTGATCTTCGCTGATACTTGTTTTTGACATAGTTATGGGAACGTCTGACTTCCGCTTCAACTGTTGTGTGAAATCTTCATGTTCCACGGCCTCGCTTTGAAGTTGTTTGACTAAGTTCTCCTCCTCTTCTTCTTCAAAATCATAGTCTATGACCTCTGCAACTCTGGTGGACTTCTCTGGAAGAATATTTTCACCCTTGTCCTTTCTCTCCTCCGTTTCTTGATTCTCTTCTACACTCTCTGGTGCTGGAACCTCACGAACAACTTCCACCTCTTCGATGTCTTCGAAATCGTCAGAATTAGCATCGGAATCCTGCATCATATCTTTGGCTTCACTCCAACTGATAAGACCTGCGTTCTTGTCTTCTTGAAAATTCCGATCCAATGGGGGTGTCAAGTCGATTCGTTTGTCTGAGCTTTCGACAAAGCCGTGAACGTCTTTATTACGAGCAACATTCTGTTCGAACCATACTGGTAATTCATTATTCATTTTCTTCTCATTCTTTGAAGTATCATCTGACTTACTGTCTTCATTTGCAATAGCTTGATCATCCTCATCAAAGATGACTTCAAGTTCCTTGCTTAACTCATTTGTGGCGTCCTTAGTTATACTCGTCGGAGCAACTTTCTGCGGCTCTGACTTAGAGTTTCCGATTAAAGTAGCTCCGTTCTCGTCTACACTTTTTTTGGGTTTTTCCTCTGGAGTTTGCGTATCCACAACTTTTGTTTCTATAGCTCTCGGATTAAGAGCCTTCTTATTCAGTACCGTTCCTTGATCTTTTGCTATTTTTGAAGTAGTTGGTATCTCACTATAGGTCTCAATGGGCTTTCCAAACAAAAATGAGCTCCCCAAATTTACGTTGTCAAACTCAGCTACGCCGTTATCTTCTTTCAGACTTTCAGAAGCCTTTTGGTCTTCTATATTTCCCCAATTCACGATATTGCCGTGAGAAAGTTGCTGCTCCTTTAACTGTAGATCTATTAAATCTGCTTTTGATTTTTGTATAGCAAGCCTCAAGTCATCTTCATCAGAGATGTTTTGTTTATCGTCATACTGCTGCTTCAGGTATATGGATTCCACTAAGGCCCTCTGAAGCTCGTCATCATCGTTATCGTCTTTTTCATTCCTAGATTGAGTTGCAACATCAACCCAATCGTCGTCATCATCGTCATCGACTTCTTGCTCAATATCTTTATCTGCATTATTGACATTAAGCTGTCTATTTGATTTAGGGGGAGACTGGAAAGCGATCCGTTCCTCCATTACATCCTCATAAATATCCCTTTCGTCATCGATCAATATTGGCTTATCGAGTGTATCATCACCTCCAAGTGACAATGTCCAACCATCGTCATTTTTGGCCAAAGTATACTTTCGGTCCTTTTCACCAGCGATTCTTTTGGTGGTATTTCCATGCTCGCTCATTCCACTCACATCCATAAGCCTCTGAGTATAGAAATTTCGTTTTTGAACTTGCTGTATTTGAAACTTGGAGAACTCCATACTACTGAGAAATAGAGTCTCAAGTTGATTCTTACTGAAACCCATTCTCAATCGAGACTTGAGCCGTAAATGCCATAATATCATATATTGGGTCGATAAGGGAAGCTGTTCAAATTGTGGGGATTTTGGATCAATAGTATTTATGTCAATTCCATCAACGTAATCGAAATCCTCACCGTAATCTTCAAACTCCTCTGTAGGAATAATTCTCGAGTCTCCAGTTGAAACTCGAAACTCTTCAATAGTGGGCAAGTGGTACTCATCTTTCTTTCTGAACACGGAGTTGTCAGATCGCTGTGACGGCTGCCCGTGAGAAGGGTGCAAATTTGGTAAATCCTCCAAATGAGCGAACTCGTCGTCTCCGTACTCTCCGGGAACTCTCCGCTTGTCTCCGTATTGTCGCTGGAGCTGTACAGCAAGAATTTTTTGTGCCATCTCTTCAGTACTCTGCCGCTTCTCGTCCCGCCGTTCTCGCCTGGCCTGGATCGTCTTTCTTTTCAACGCAGGCGCACCGCCATCAAAAACAAACACAGGATAGATCCCGAAGTAGAGCAACTTGCAAATCCGTCGAAAGAACCCAACAATGTGGGACTGGGGTAGCGAGTTGCCATCGCTATCTCGAACCGCCTTCAAAAACTGGTAAATCCAAATCGACGCATCCACAGCTAGCTTCCTACGAGAAAGAGCCTCTAGCTTTACAGGCCTTGCGGATGGTTCCAAGATATTCCAGAGCGAAGTTACTCCCATATCAATCGATGCTTTTCTCTTAAAGACTATCTAGAGCCATATCGAAATCTTCAATTTGATATCGTGATTACGTAATACCGTATCTCAGTTCATTCTGCGACCAAAATTGCAGCTTTGGACTTGACCACAAATTCATCTGAATTCTATTCTATATAAAAGGCGTCGCCTTCTAGTAAGCGGTGCTCATTAAGTAGGATGGGATCACAGTCGGAACCAGGAAAATCAAACTCCACTAATTCAGCATTAGTAACGTCCAACCCAGTCGAGAATCATCAATCTAAGCACCCGCAGTATCTTCCGCAAAAAAACTACTTCGTGATGAACCCATCGGACTCCAAAACTAGTAATCCCTTTAATCCAGGGTCGCAAGAGCTTCAACCGTCATACTCAGAGAAACCCCAGTCGTCGATATGTCCGGGACACATAATTTCGCCCATTCAACAGGCGCCTGAGGGGTACATTTGCGTCGGCAGAGTTGTGGACTCACCTAGCAAGAATACGCCGATCAGTCCATCACAAAACGGAGTTTTCTTTGTCAACGAAACACAAGGAGTAGTGAGAAAAGAGTTTCCCTTTAACTTCAATCCTAGGAGGGCGGCAAACATGCCGTCGAAGGAGAAGGTGAACAGATGGATAACGAACATCCCCTTTCACTTCAACGGCATCGACGAAATAAGCGTTGATTGCTATCCCGCAGTCACATCGTACTCCAGCTCCAGTAGCGATTCAGATCCAAATATTGATTTTGGCGAACCCGAGGCTATCATGGAGATGCAAACGAGAAAAGTTACACGCTATGCCACGAGACTATACATTAACGAGGACGAACCGATAGTTCGTATCGATGAATACGATGACGAATACTACGATAGTGATGGCAACTTAATCAACTTCAATGAAGAGGATATGGTCCACGTTGAGACTTCTTTGACTAACATCAGTAGGAGAGACCCGGAGTATATAATACAAACGACGTTTTGATGGCTCGCTGAGTATTTGGGCATCGTCGTCTTCATATGTAAAATCTTTCTATGATCTATATAAATATATCAAACTCCTCGATTGAGTAGTTTTCCGAACTGTCGGGCAAGGTGTCGAGCTTTGGATAGTAAGGCACAATGTTGTCACTGTTCTGAACATAGGCAGAGTTGTATACCCGCCAATAAGAATATCTCACCTTCTTTGCAGGATGAAACAAACCTGCCCACATGTAATTAGAGAAGCTTCCAATCCCCACTACGTTCCTGATAGCTTCAATACCTTCGAGTATGCTGTTGATGACATGCGGGGAGGTCTCAAATAAATTGGGGACCAACAAATTCAAAAAGTGTATGAAGACATCGTAATAGTCATCGTTTGTCAATCCCACACAGTTGAGGGCCATGTGTTTTATCACATTGGCTGCTGTCTGTCTATGTACCTGATCTCTATCGGTGAGAGCATCTTCAAGCAATGGGGTTATAGCAAATAAGTAATCTTTAGTCATGTTGCCATCAATGTACTCGAATATAAAACTTAAAGCTTTTAGGACACCATTTTGAACGTTCTTCTCTGGTATTCTATATTCATTCATGAGTGCCGGTAAAACCGTAAATGGTGCACATGATTCAGCAACGATACCGATTGCCACAGCGGTACAGACCCTCAATTGACGCTCTTGCACCTTCAAGTTATTTAACAACATCACAATCACATCTTGGGGTCCAATTGTTTTAGCGATATAGCCAAAAGTGTCATTAGCTGCAATTCGAATCTTTTTTTTCGATGATTTCAACATATCCAAAAGTTCAAAGCAAATACGCATCCACTCCTTTGCATTTATGGTTTCAGAATATCTGCGGGCTATTAATCCGACCAATCTGATACATGCTTCTTGGACCTTTTCTTGTCTATTTTTCAATATAGGGGTCAATGTGGGTAGGATCTGATTCACTGATAAATTTGTGTTGAACTGAACAGATGCAACATCAACATTCTCCATACAAGAATACAAGGCGTTGATCAATGAGCCAAGAACTTCAGGATATACTTCACCCAATGACTCATAGATGATGAGAATGAGTTTACTCAAGACGGTATCATCACCTTCTGAGGAGTTTTTTATAACCGGTGCTATAATACAGATCAAATCCGAAGATTGTTGTCTTACCTCTGGTGATTTGTTTTTCAATCGATAAAGAATGGTACTGATAATGGAATTTAGATGGGGCTTGAGTCTGGTATCCAATGCCTTTGCAATGCTTTCGAAGGCCAAGAGATAAATTTGATGAAAGACTGTTTGTTCTTGAAATGCATATAATATCGCATCTACCAACTTAGTTTCCAACTGAAAGTCCAAACCAAGAAGGTTATCGACATCTGATTTGACAATCTTGTTGATAGCTTCGACCGCCATTTTTCTTAGTGGTTCGTTGTCATTTTTTGCAAACTCCACAATTGCTTCGAGAATTTCGAATACGTCGAAACTATTTGCCAATTTCCCCGTAGTCTCAATAACTAACTTACAAAGTTGAATTGAGTCTGAAGCCGTTCTCCTATTCCAAAATTTCTTGAAAAATGGATCAATCAACTCGATTTGGTAATTTGGAGTCATCTGTCTAGATAACGGCAACTCGTTTAACACCCTCAATATGCTTTTTCTCATTTCCTCATCTGGAGAACTGAACTCTCTTCTTATTACCAACAATAACTCTTTCGTGTAAAAATTGGCGTATTCTTCATAGTTTACATCATGGGACATGAGTGATACTACAGAACCCATACATTTCAAAAATCCGGCAAGTCCTTTACCTCTATGCTTCTTTAATCCCCACCAAGCTGGTTCTAGGATGGACTCAAATGATTCAATACCATAGGGTTTGACGCTTTCAGCTACTTGAGAAAGGGTCAATGCTGTAATAAGTCTAATACTCAAGACTTCATCTGAAAGTCCGGGTCTTAGAACCTCAATCAACTGAGTTAAATAAGGAAGGATTGAATTTCCGTTGCCGCCTCCCAATAAGACACACAACTGTTGGACTGTTTTTATTCCTGTGTGCCTTGCAGTCCAATTCGTCTTCGATTTGATGATGGCCTTTAAAAATGGAAGAAATTTGACTATACCCATTGTGTTTGCGACTATTGCCAACACTCTAGAAGTTATATTCCTGGTATATTCATCAACATGATCGATGTCTGGTCTGAGGTTGGAAATCATATTGGCTAAACCCACTGCCTTTGTCAAATTGGAGATAACCTCTCTGGCTTCAAGACGTACCGTGAATTCCTCTTCTATCAAGAGCGGAGACACAACCTGTAAAACTTGATGTGTGTATGGTCTTATTAGGTCATCGAGTTGATATAATATTCTGTTCATCACCTTGACGAGCAAGTGCCTCTCCTGCTCATCAAGATTGGGTTCCAACAAAAGTGGAAGTATCTGGTTGAATAGAGTTTTTGGGCCTATCTTTCTAGCTTCTTCTGTCAATTGCCGCATGGCCCTCTTTCGAGAAATCTGTGAGCCATTTTTGATTCTTAATATTAGTCTCATAGTCTTCAACTCCTTTTTATCCTCTGGCGACGCCTTCAGAGCATCACTTCTCACGAGCTTTCCAAAATACTTCATATCTTCTTTTTTGAAAAACATAATTCCATGAACGTCCGGAATTTCTGACGGAATCTCTGCTTCAATAAGTGATCTCTGTTGTGTATCCGTTGCCTCGGTAGGAGGAACGTAGTAGTTTATGGGGGTATCTGTGATATCGGGAATAACATTTTGGTTGTCGTACCCTTCTGGCGGCGTAGCTTTCACATAACCCGGGGGTAGTATTTTATCCAATATGCTATCTGTAAGTGGTAATCCGTTTATGATGGGGATTTTCTCTCCTTTATGTAAAATCAACCGCTTTGAATCCGCTTGCTCAGTTTCATTAGTGGGCAAGTGAATCGTCTCTAGTCTTTTGTTATTTTTCTGCTCGTACTCTTCTGGGGTTACGTCCCATCGCCTCTTTCTGACTCTCTGTTCAATCTTGGGCTTATCCTTTTCTATTCCTTCAATTTCTTTCTTAACCCGAGCCTCTTCTCGTTCAAATTCCCTCTCTACCATGCGCTCTTTGTAAGTCTTAGGCCTTTCAAGGTCCAAGTCAAGCTTTCTTTGAAATTTCTTCTGTTTGTAGTCATTAGTTACTTGTTGGGCTTTGAACCCATTTATCGCTTCTTCGTCATTATTTCCTTCTCTGGCAGCCTCTTCTAGCAAGTATGAAGGAGCCGTATAGTCCCCAACTAGCTTACCCTTAGCATTCCTTTGTGTTGGCATTGGTAGGTCACGAAGTTCATTTATTTGAAAGTCTTCTGATGTCTTTCTGATAGTCAGGATGAGTCGTGTATGTCCATATGAATATTTCAGCTCGTTCTCTTCACTGATGCTAAGGAGAAGATCAAGACACAATGGCTAGCCAGAATTCGACTGTTTTGCTCAACAGGCTAATCTCGTTGAAAGAGCAGTCTCCGTTCATATTGATTCTTGACTCGGTGACTCAATCGTCTCATTATCTTGTCGAGGAATTTATAGCAAAGCGACCACAGCTGATCATCTATCTATCGTTTGAAACGACAAACAAACCAGACTATGCAAGTAGTTTCATTGACTGTAATAGCATGCAGTTGCAAAAACTAGTGGCTTCTTTGAACGAAACATACTCAGCAAACAAAGAGAGCACACAAGGTAGAACATTGGTGATTATTGATTCGTTGAACTATATACCAAATGACCAACTTGCATCATTCATATCGGCCATTACAAGGCCAAATATTAGCATTTTGGGAACATTCCACACCAGCTGTCCTTTTGCACACGGAAAATACCCCAACTACCCTGCTCCCATCACTTTTTTGTCCTACATAGCGAGCTCCATATTCGAGGTATTAGTGTTAGACACCGACAGCCTCGATATCGAAAAACGAGAGGAAGAGGTTTCGAGGCTACAGATACCAATATCACAGCACATAAATTCTTCACGGTTCAGGCTTGATTTGACTACAAGACGCAAATCGGGTAGATCGTTGTACTACAGTTTTGTCATCGATTCTGAAAAGCATCATTACGAGCAAATCGTGGAAAAGAGAGAAACCACCGTGGAAGAATCCGAGATGTTTGATGATTTGACTACCTTTAACCTTAACACTTCTGCCAAGGAGAAAATGGCAAAGGAGCAAGTAGAACTTCCATTTATGCAAGCACAAGAATCTTTAGGATCATCGGGAGGTGCTATAGTATATCAGTACGAAAAAGATGACGATTACGATGAAGACGATCCTTATGAAGATCCTTTTTGAGCACCTAAACAATACAATGTATATACATTTATAATAGATTTGAGTTTACCTTTTGCAAGGTAGATTTTTTAGGCTAATGCGTAAGCTGATTTAGTTGACTTCAACGTGAGAAGGGTTGAGTCTATGCATCTGCCCCAGGAAAGATTACGGTGTCTGCTATTTAATCAATATCAATTGCAAACCATACGACTTTGAGCAAGTTAATCCTTTTTGAGCGACGATTTTTTGAAAATCGTACTTTTGACGTTTGCAACTCCACCTTTTATTTTTGCGACAAGACGTGGAACTTTTCCGTTAGATGCTACCTTCTCGAATTCTTCCTCTGTAATCACCTTCTTGGTGAGTAAATTGAATGTGGAGCCAAATGCCAAAGACATGACCGTGCATGTCAATATTATAACGTTATAAGGCATCGAGAAATCCGGCGTAGGAAGAGTCAACAAAGAACTCGTTGTTCTCAACTCATAAATTCCATCTCCCTTCTCATTGATTATTGTTACTATCGCGGGCTCGATCGAGAATCCGTGATTAGCATCAGGAGGATACTCTGCATACAACAATAACGACTTATCAAATTCATAGGTGAGAATAATTGACTGATTTGGAGGTAAAGCCATCGAAAGTTCGAGTTGTGAGGGCCTTTGCCGATCGATGGATGGCGTATAATATCTTGTTTTGATATAGTCAGACTCATTGATTGAGTCTATATGTGTTCCTTCAGGGTCTATTACTTTTATGTTGAGTGTATTGAGATAGAGTCTCATGAACCACGGCAATGACTCAAAGTAATTGAATCGGATCGTCTCTGTGTCAGAAGGGTTGGTGAAAAGTACCCGGAAACCTCCCTGATCTTGAGAGTATCCAGTGAGGGAACGAGACATAAGGATCGGGGATTTTGAAATAGCAGCGACCATAGTACTATTTAACGTATCAAATCGTAAGTTGAGATCGACCTCATCTTTGAAATGATAAACCGTTTCAGATTGGGGCGGGAACGTCATTGATGATGTTTCAGGTCCATTGCTCTCCAAAGCAGTGATGTTCCATGCTTGTGGATCGACATGAGCCTTTATAGTGGTGGACTGTAAATCGTCAATGAAGGCGGGACCCTTGATCGCTCGTCCGAATATAGTTTCCAAGTCCCATGAAAGCTCGGTTGGATCATCAAGTGGAAAACATTCCCAAATGGAGTAGGTTCTGCTTTTGTCGCATCTGAGCTCTTCTCCAGGAGTTGGCTTTGGAATACCTCCCTCTTTCCTCTTTCTTATAGATCTAGTGATATCTATGACTGCTATGATCGATTGTTTCATTTCTAGGTGACACTCGTCAGCAGTACACAAAGTTTGGACGTCTATCGAAATACTATGCCACAAGGAGTCAAAAAGCTTGTGGCCTTCCAATAAAGAGGAAATGCCAGCCTTGCCTCGCGTAGGCAACAATTTGATGAACGGGGTCAAATTCTCCGTACAGATTGGCTCACTGGGCATCGCAGCCCTCAATAGATATAGGTTGTTGCCCTCGTTCAGCAGCACACCCTGTTTATGTGATTGGGCTGACGTGCGAGGCAGCGTGGTGATGGAATCGTCGATGAAATTGAGAGATGCGCAAAAAAAGCCAGACAAAGAGTTGGACAACCGGACCCAGCTGGCCTTGGCGGCGGCCAAGTCGGGCGCCTCGATCGTGGCCCACACCTCCACCCCGGTCCCGCCGCTCCTGAGCCCATCGAATGCCAAACCGCCCCACGACTCGGCATCCCACCAGCCCTGCGTGAACCGCAAGCTGAGGTCCCTCGTGTTCGTGGACTCCAATATCGGCCCCAAAGACTTCGGAAAGAAGCTGTAGTGGCTCACCTCCTCATCCACCGCCTTCTCCTCGCCGTCGGCATACTTCAAGTTGATCGCATTAGACTTGACGTCAAACTCAAACGACGCCAACAAGTTGTTTCTTGGCAATGGAGTAAAGCTCAACGTCTCATTATAATACAGTGCCTCCGAGAAAGCACATAGGAGACCAAAAACAGCAAATAAAGGCCCTCCAATATCTTTTATCCTCATTTTTGCTGTGCTCTATAGCTAAGAAGAAGAGATTTCGATTTGAAGATCACTTGTCGCGCTTCTAATCTTTTATTTACATCTTCACATCTCTTTCTTCTTAAGACTCATCGATAGAATGCAACCCAACGTTGCCGACGCTTCACTACTAGAGCAGCATAAGGAGAATATTCAGCCATGCATTGATGGGAGACCAGTGTCAAAAATGGCCAAATCACTAAACATGTCATCCAAATCTATGTTAGAGTTTAAAGAAGACCAGTATAAACAAAGAGAAGAATACGAAAAGTTGATCAGGGAGTACGAATTGCTTGACGACCCACTCCAGGTGTTCATCGACTACATCGGGTGGACACACAACAACTTTCCGCAGGGCTCGAACAACGATAGCGGACTTGTCAACCTTCTTGAGAGGTGCACATCGTGCTTTCGAGATACACCTTACTACAAGAACGATGCAAGGTATTTGAAGATTTGGCTTGAGTACGCTCAGTACCTGGATCTGCCCAGGGACATATTCATATACTTGATCAAGAAGGGCATAGGCTCGCAGCTAGCGCTCTACTATGAGGAGTTTGCGAAATATCTCGAGATGGAGGGTAAGATGGGCGACACGCTCCTGGTTTTCGAGCTAGGTATAGAGAATAATGCTCGCCCCTTGGTGCGCTTGGAAAGGTCTTTTGCACACTTCAAAAGGAGAAACCCTGATATACCCGAGAGCGCGGACGGGGCTTCACAGGCATTGAGAAACGTACTAGCACTCAAGGCAGGAGATGCGGTGGAGGCATCAGACAGAGGTGACGAAGAGAACGCCAGAAAAAAGCCCAAAATTCAGGTATATACCGATACAGACGAGGGGAACGAGAATCTCGTTACTCGTTTAAGAAAGGCACCGCTATCGGGCACTGCAGAGATTGGGTCAATAAAGTCTAGAGTAAAGGAAAATATAGTCACGGCCCGTCCTTGGGTGGGAGAAGTCATCAAACAAAAACAGAAAAAGGACGACGAACAGTCAAAGGTCCAGGTTTTTCGGGACTCTGGGAGTATTCGAAAAGACGACCCTATTTATAAGGAGACGGTTGAGACGTTGGAGAACGGTGAGTCGTACACATTGATAGAACAAGAGGGGAAACGAAATGAAAGAGTCTTTGTCAATGTGAACTTGATATCTCCCAACACAGAAGAAGAGATCTCGTTGGATGAGGTGTTGGCGATGAATCGAATGCTCGCCAACTTGAAACTTGGAAGGGAAAATCATTTTGAAGACCGCAAAGTACATACCCATCTGGACAACGAAAATCATGAAAAAGAGTCAGATGACTTATTAATAGATGATTCAAGGCACAGTCTGTCAAGAGATAATAGACAAGAAGTCACACAGTCTATTATGATACCACTCAAGGGTGAAGATGAAGAAGCCACTGCCTTGAAACGACCAAATTCTCCTACAATGACAATGTTTTCCCAGTTTGCTGCGAAAGAGGTGATGAATATTTTCAAATCAGCAGCAGAGAGCTTGAGTTCTGATGACGATGATGATGATGAAGTGGCAGCGAATGACAATACTACTAATTATGATGGGTTTGTGACTGAGACGTTGCAAGTACCAGAAAAAGGACCCGATCCCATAAACGCAGAACCCCTTGGGGAAATAAAGACACCTCCCACGGATGTTGAGAATAATTCCGAAGAGAACGAAAGCGCTCATAGCTCCCCTTTCATGGAGAGACCATCGTTCAACAAGCCTAATGGGAAACTTCAATTGGTGAATCCAGTTGACGAAAGCACCAGAAAAAGATTAATTGAGTCTTTAACAATTCCAATCTCCGTTTATCCGGGATATAATGATCACAGCTACGAAGAATCAAGGAAACGAAATATACTTCTGAACTTGACCAGCACCAAGAACAAAACTATCAGCAAAGCTTCGCCGAGGTCGATAATATCGTGTGGCAACCTGAGCTTTTGCTTCAGATATGAGCTCGGAGACGGTGGATTTGGCACAGTTTATCTAGTGGAAACCGAAACAGGTGAGTTCAAAGCTCTCAAATTGGAGAGCCCAGCTTCACGGTGGGAATTCTACATTCTCACTCAAATTCACCGAAGATTAATAGAGTACGAGTCGCATATAACCTCGATGGTGGTGAAACCCACCGCCTTGCATTACTTCAAAGATGAAAGTTTCTTGTTGATTGATTTCTTCCCGCAAGGAACCGTACTTGATGTTGTGAACTTGTACACAAGCAAAGGCAAACCCGTCGAAGAGGTGTTTTGTGTCTTTGTCACAATCGAGCTTTTGAAGGTGGTGGAGATCATCCACTCGATTGGTGTTCTCCACGGTGACTTGAAGGCCGATAACTGCATGATTCGCTTCAAATCGACTGATACCTCCAGGTGGAGCGAACACTATAGCAGTGAAGGATTGAACGGCTGGTCCAACAAAAGCATCACGTTAATTGACTTTGGCAGGGCCATCGATCTTACTTTGTTCGATGACAACGTCCAGTTTATTTGCAACTGGAAGACTGACCAACAAGACTGCCCAGCTATGCGCAGGAACGAGCCGTGGTCCTATGAGGTGGATTACTACGGTGTAGCAAGCATCGTGCACACCCTTCTCTTCAGCAAGTACATTTCGGTTCGAGACACGAACAAAGGGTATGCGCTTGAAAGCAACCTCAAAAGGTACTGGCAACATGACTTATGGGTCCCACTCTTTGACCTTCTCTTGAATCCTTACGCTGATGTGACTTCACTGACAGCCAGAACCCCGATAGTGGAAAAACTCAAGGCCCAACGTTTACGTTTTGAGTCCTGGTTGGCGAAGAATTCGTCGTCGCTCAAACTCAAAAGCATAGTCCACGACATTGAGTGTGAAATGCGCAACCACATCCGCCTAGCTTGACATGGAAGCATTCTGAGCTGAGCATCGTCGCCCTAATAAGTTATATATGCCGTACAACCAAAATAGACGCATTTACGAGTTAGATTTTTTCGATAAATTTTCATCCACCTCTAAAGTTGAAAGTAAAGATCCAGCGATAGATCATCAGTATTCTACTTTTCCAGACAACGGATTTCATATACACCAGCAGGGAGAGGCAGTAAAAGTTTTCAATAGCAAAGGCCACAGCAATGGTTGAAATATCAGATAGCAAGCTGCCCTTGTCAGCAGCCAGTCGGTTGGGACATCGCAACAAGAATGCGATCTCATTCACCACCAACATATTGATAGTTGGAGGGGCATACAGCGGACTTGCGGCTCTCAAAAGTCTACAGTTCCATTTTCTGGAACGTATGAAACACGAAGATTACAGAGAGATACTACAAGAGAAAAAAATCTCGATCACGTTGGTGGAGCCTAGGGCCGGCTTCTTGAATATTTTGGGGATTCCAAAGGCCATAGTAGACCCCCAATTTGCAGAGTCACAGTATGTTCCCTTTGATGAGTTGAAAGGGTTGAGTTTTGACAGCGTTGTGTCGCACAACGAAGAAATACTAGGGCTGTTGTCGTCGCTGTCTGTCTCATCGAACGAGGACGCAGGAATACGAATCAACTATGTTCACGGAAAAGTCACCTACTTGGATACCAAGAAGGCTCAGTACATCTTGAACGAGGGGGAGGAGAAGGCGTTAATCGACTTCGATTATGTCATATTTGCATCGGGTCGTGATCGTAACTGGCCCACCACTCCCAATGCATACACAAAATCCCACTTCATCGAAGAAATGACCAAGGCCAAGAATGAGCAGCTGGCAAGCAACATAATCACATTGATCGGAGGAGGCGCCGTCGGGGTCGAACTTGCGGGAGACATCAAGTTGCGATTTCCCGAGAAAACCGTGAATTTGGTCCATTCCCGCAGCAAATGTCCCACTGAGCCCCTATCGAAAGAGTTCAAAAACACGGTAGAGCAGTCTCTCAGGGATGCCGGAGTGAGCATATACTTCAACACCAGGGTAGCAAAAGAGTTGGACAACGGCAACTTGCTCACCACCTCAGGTTCCGTCATCGAGTCGTCGCTCAACTACTGGTGCAACAAGCACGTAAACAACACTGCCCCCCTCTCCAGCGACTTACAGAGGTTATTTGTCACTCCAGAGAACAACGTGTCCGTCAACGAATACCTCCAGCTCCACAATCGCGACAGAACCGTCTCCAACTTTTTCGCCATTGGCGACTTAGTCGACTTGCCCATAATAAAAAGCGCCGGTTGGGCCATGTTCATGGGCCACCAGGTTGCAAGCAATATCTCAAGCTACATTTTGGATGACCGACTCATCGAAACAATCCCAGATCTTTCCGTGACGCCGCGAGGAATGGTTCTTATAGCTGGAAATGGCGAATTGGTGTCTGAATTGGCCGGAATCGTCGAGACAAACAACCCAAACTACACGCTCGAGTACAGGGACTACTGTATAGGTAAAATAAGAGCTACAATGGGTCTATAGCCTATAGTCTATAGTCTAGCCTAGAGTCAATGCTAAAGAATCTAATGAACTTTCTTTTTCATCATATGAATTGTGTGCCGTCTTGGCAAAAATCCGATTTATAGTCTTTACCGCTGATCAGATCAGAATATATAGTCGCTTTAAAGTAGGTGAAGGAGCAATACTGGTATGAATCAAGACGGCAACGGTTTGCAGGAGCCAGATGCTCCCAATATGTCACGGACGAGAAAAAATAGAGGACTTTCGTTGAGATCTCAGCTCTTCAACAGATCGGTGTTGAGTCAGGCGCAGCAGTTTGCAAACGGGCAGAGTGGTGAAAACGGTAGGAAAAACGGCGAGGGCGACGGCGGTAACAAGCAGATGGTGAATAGTTTGGGTGGGTCGGAAGAGCTCATCAATATCGAGCTCGGGGATTTGGTGGAGGACAACACTCATCAGAGCATTCCGAAAGTGAACGTTATCGAGTCGGGCGATAATGGAACCCAGAGGACAGACATGGGGACGTACGAGAAATCCAAGAATCCGTCAAGCATGCACTTGGACATCACCAGGTTTGACTCCGGTACCAGTCAAGACAGTGCGGGGTATGCCAGCAGTTCGTCTTCGTTTGTGCCGAGAAGACGGCGAGATCGTCAACATAAGTTCTTGAAGAGGCTCAAGAAATTGAAGGATAAGGTATTTGGGTTCAGTGAGTTGCCCCCTACAAAGAACGGACGTGTTATTCCGCTCAGTTTGAATCTCAACATGGTTAACGACTATTTCCAGCAGGAGCTTTACGATACTAGCGCAAAGAGTTTGATAGATGAACGCAGCGGTGATCCCTATTGCAAGAACTCCATCCGGTCGTCGAAGTATACGATTTACTCGTTCTTGCCCAAACAATTAAAGGCACAATTCTCCAAGATTGCCAATTGTTATTTCATGATCGTTGCTATCATGCAGATGATTCCAGGCTGGTCGACTACAGGGCATTATACAACGATCATACCTCTTTTAATATTCATATCCATATCTATGGCCAGAGAAGCATTCGATGACTGGAAGAGACATGCCCACGACAAAGAAGAAAATACGAAAAAGACCCGTGTGATACGAGAATTGGAACATTACAACAGCTTTGATGCTCACTCAATTAATTCAATGATAACGGAAACCATTGAAATCGACGACCCGTATCTAAACGTGCAAAACGGCTACAGCTCCCTCTCATCGAAGCCGAATCAAATAGAACCGCCCTTCAGCGATACTAACCTATTGTCGAAGCATAATCTCAAGGAACATATTATTGATTGGAAAAATGTTCGAGTAGGTGACGTTGTAAAAATATGTGAAGACGAATGGGTTCCGGCAGACATCGTTTTGCTTGCAAGTAGTAACGAGAACCAGGAAACTTTCATAGAGACGATGGCGTTGGACGGAGAAACCAGCTTGAAGTCAAAATGGCCTCATGCAGAGTTGTCCAAAAAAGCATCAAAAGTGCCTGATATCCGTGATTTTAAAACGATGATAACAGTGGAAGATCCTAATATTGATTTATATAACTTTGAAGGTCAATTCTCAATCAACGGGACAACACATGCTTTGGGATTGGATAATGTCGTTTACAGAGGAAGTGTCCTCCGAAATACAAAATACGCATTGGGCCTCGTTGTTTTCACTGGTGAAGAAACAAAGAGTAGGATGAATAATATCAGAAGCCCCAGAACAAAAGCTCCTAAGCTTCAGAAGAATATTAATTATATTGTAATTTTCATGGTGATTGTTGTCATCTTACTCTCAGCATTTTCCACGATGGCTCAAAGGATTTTGTACGATAACAATAGAGATGGAGCCTGGTACCTATATGATCAGGATATTGGGGTAGCAGCAACGCTTATGGGTTTCATTATTATGTACAACACTTTAATCCCATTATCTCTCTACGTGACAATGGAGATTATCAAAGTGATGCAGCTCTGTTTTCTACAATTTGATATCGACATGTATCACGTTGAAAGCAATACACCAGCAGATGCGAAGACAGCAACTATTTTAGAGGAATTGGGGCAAGTTAGCTATATATTTACTGACAAGACGGGTACTTTGACAGATAATCTCATGATTTTCAGGAAGTTCAGTATATGTGGTGTGAGCTGGATCCATGATCTCGATTTGATGCTAAAAGAAAAGGCAAACATCGATCTGGATACATTTCAAAACATTTTATCCTTGGGCGATCAGAAAGTGGAGACCAGCAATAGTTTTGGGGTCGGCGATGATTTTGAATCAAGTCCGAGACATAGCATGAGCTCTATAGTGAGAAGCAGTGCTGAACTTCGAACAGTAAAGTCTGCGACTACATGGAAGTCGCCCGCCAATCCAAAGAAGTCGCAGGACTTGGTAAACTCATTAGAATTGTTACGACACGTTCAGCAAAATCCACTCTCGATTTTCTCCAGGAAAGTAAAATTCTTCTTTTTGGCTATAGCGTTATGTAATACTTGTTCACCAAGGAGAAAGGAGAATAAGAATGATGGTAAAAACGTCTCCAACGTTACTTTGGACGAATTTTCAGAAGATTTTACTGATGAGGATCTTGACTACCAATCATCTTCACCTGATGAATTAGCTCTTATAAGGGCTGCAAGGGATTTGGGATTTGTAATGTTCGAGAGAAAAAGTAACACAGTGATACTAAAGACGTATCCCAATGGTTTCCATGCTGACCCTAAACTAGAAGAGTATCAAGTGCTTGATGTGATAGAATTCTCATCAACAAGGAAACGTATGTCTGTGGTAGTTAAGTTTCCTGATGGTAGGCTATCGTTAATGTCTAAAGGAGCAGACAATATAATGCTCGAGAGATTGCGCAATTCCGAAATGGCGTTGACTAAGGCTAAGGAGATTTCATTGATGTCAGTTGACAGGAAGACAATGGAAGCTGATATTGTCATAAGAAATAGATTATCGGGTGAAGCAGAGTCTCGTAGATCAATGAGCTCATTAAGACAAAGCTTCACTGCTGGAGACACAGTTGATAGAATCAATTCAATTGATAATTTTTTGATGAGCAGTGAAGAAGCAGAATTGTCAGAGATTGAGTCGAAGGCAAGGAGATCACTTCATTTGAATCAACAGAAGAAGTACAGTTTCGACAGAGATTCTCATGATCCAAAGGTGTCTTTTTCAAGTGGGAGGCCAGAACCTTCTGATGTAAAAACAATCATACCAGGTGACAAATTGTTATTGAATGATGAATTCTGCGTTGAGAAGACTTTGGAGCATATTGAGGAGTTTTCGATGGAAGGGTTGAGGACTCTTTTATTCTGCCACAAGTGGATAGACAAAAAGGAGTACGAGAAATGGAGTGCACTATATTCGGAAGCAAAGACCGCTCTTACTGACAGAGCACAAAAGGTGGAGAAGGTTGGTGAAATGATAGAAACCAATCTCGAACTAGTTGGTGCGACTGCAATCGAAGACAAGTTACAGGACGGAGTAAGCGAAAGTATTGATAAACTAAGACGGGCGGGAATCAAGATGTGGATGCTCACAGGAGATAAAAGAGAGACCGCCATCAATATTGGATATTCATGCAGGTTAATCAAAGATTATTCTACCGTCGTTATTTTAACCCTCGATGAAGGAATCGAATTGATAACTCAAAGAATACTTTCTACAAGTACGGAAATACGTTCAGGCAGAATTGCACACTGTGTTTTAGTTATAGATGGTGCGACACTAACTGAGGTTGAAGGTGATCCGACTTTGCTATCTATTTTTCTTGAATTGTGCGTACAGGTCGATTCTATCATATGTTGTAGAGCTTCACCCTCTCAAAAGGCAAACATGGTGAGTTCGATTAGAAACATGGATAAGAAATCTGTAACATTGGCAATTGGAGATGGTGCAAATGATATAGCTATGATTCAAAGTGCTGATATAGGAGTTGGAATTACTGGAAAGGAAGGATTGCAAGCAGCTAGATCTGCGGACTACGCCATTGCACAATTTCGGTTCCTACTTAAGTTGCTATTGGTGAATGGGCGATACAACTATGTCAGAACTTCCAAGTTTGTCCTATGCACTTTTTACAAGGAGTTGTTGTTCTACCTAACCCAATGTGTTTATCAGAGAAATACGTTATTTTCAGGATCATCACTTTATGAGAGTTGGTCGTTGTCTATGTTCAACACCTTATTTACTTCTTTGCCTGTGTTGTGCATAGGAATGTTTGACAAAGACTTAAAACCAGCCACTCTTTTGGCAGTGCCCGAGTTATATGCCAAGGGTAGATTATATCAAGCGTTCAATTTGAGAGTGTTCATTTCGTGGATGATACTTGCAGCAGCGCAAAGTGTTGGAATTTCATTCATTGCATATTATGTGTGGGGATACACGGCTCTCATAGATAATTCTGTTCTACCTCTTGGCACTATGATCTTTGCTGCTTTGACCATCATTATAAATGCAAAATGTGAGTTTATAGAGATGCAAAATAGGCAATGGCTTCTGTTTGCTGCCTTCATAATATCTGTTGGTGGTTATGCAGTATGGAATGTCTTGATCATGTTCCTTTACAGGTCAAGAGATGCCACCATATTTTACGTTTCGTATGGACTTTTGGAGTGGGGAACTGATCAGAGTTGGTGGGCAATGTTGTTATTACTTATAATGGTACCAATTCTCATAGATGTCTTGATTAAGATTTTAGTTTTCATGTTCAAACCAAGTGATGACGAATTGTTCAAGATATTTGAGAAGGACATCGATATGAGACGCTCATTTGAAGAAGTTGCATACCCACAACTATACCAAGGTTGGAATTTTCCTAAGGAACCTTCGACAACTATTACGAAGTTGAGACAAATGTACTACAAGATATTAGGAAGAGGGCAGGATCTAGGGGTTAAGCATGACGATGTAACTCTTCAGCGCTCTTCTCTGTATAGAAAGAGAGCTGGTACTGATCCCAGTCCCCACGAGCTTCCTCCATCTGGGAACGGAAGTGCCCTTTATGGAGAGGGAACGAAGAATGACGAAGACATGCATTATGAAATATTACCCAGTGGGAAAAAAGTTAAGAAGTCAAGGAACGATCTGTGGTACGATATTGGGAAGAAAATGAGAAAGAGGGATATCAACTCTCCGGTGCATAACGATGAGGATGTAAATGCAATCATAGATGAGAGATTGAATAATTTGAAAAGAGAAGAAGAAGGAGAGACGAATGTAAATTAGCCCGAGGGGCATCAATCGCATTATAGAGCAGTCATTATATCTAGATGTTGTATGTATTCATTTTAGATTTAGTCGAATGAACGTATTCGATAAGCCAGATGAGCGATTATTGTCTACTGTAGCACATTTGAAGCAACTGATTACTTTATTAATATGTAGTGTCCAAGAAACAACACTCTTAATTTTCTAGCGCCTTAAATACGAAAGTTGCCACTGTTGCAAGTACTATAAAAAAACAGATGGCATTAGGTCCTAGCCTATCCGCGTATTCGACTGCCATTTTTTCTCTTATCATTAAAACCCTCCATACATACACATACGTGGAGTAGAGAAGGGTAAATAATGCGGCCACGAAGAAACCGATAGATGCTGTTAGTGTACTTTTAGTACCGTAGTTTAAAAGGGTCGTGGCAGTAGCTCCCAACATCATGCCAATTGATAACCAACTTAAAAATGTCCTTTCATTTGCAAAGTAGACCTTTGGTTCAATTCTTATTGGAATACATATTCTCTTCCCCTTAGGTATTTTGTTCACAAATTTTTGATTCAAATTGAAGTCAATTCCTGGTTTGACTGTAAATGTTCTGTCATCACTGAAATAACGCAAGATCATTCCATAAGACCTGATTATGAAGCTTTTCACAGGACTGTTCGACCTTAAGGAAGAGTAGGCATGCGGTAAAAGTAAAGGTGCAGTCTCTTCTAAGTCTTCTTCCAATGGATTGACATCATTCGAAAAATGGACGCCGGAAATGGAACCATATTCTGAATGATCCATTAACTCTTCTTCATCCATTTCACCTCCAGATGATGAAGATTTGTTCTTGACTTGTTGGTTTCTTTGAATACCATATTCCTCTAGAACTTTTGGTTTTCTGATGTCTGTGTCCATTTGAGGAAGCCAGAAGGGCAAAAGATCAACATAATCGGGCAATAAGGCGGCACACCCGTGAATGAATTTAGAAAACTTAGGAACAGCTTCAACCAAATGACTACTCACTAGGTCTCTGATCCATTGTGGAGGTTCTTGACCCATTTGCGTTTGTAGTTTCACCTCCAACACGGCATAGGGAAACCTGCAGACATCTGCATCAGCCAATTGAGAAAACGGATAGTCAACGCCTATGTCAGTTCTTCTCCAGTTCTCGTTAGTCCTATCATAACCATCGAAATCGTCTTCTCTAACCATAGTCAATTCAGTATCCAAAGATATACGAACTCTTGCATCACCAGGAAGTTGAAATGCAGTACGGTTGTAAAATGATCTGACCACTGGACGGAACTTATCCTTCAAAATCCGGTATTGCACTTCCTGTGCAAGTCTCTCCAAATTTTCTATTTCCTGAGGTGATTTCTTACCCTCTTTTTTCGCCTTCTCAAATATTTGGGAGGGCAATACGTCTCCTTTCAAAAAGCCATTGACTTTTTTTTCTTTTACGGAAAATCTAGCCTTCACTGATTTCTCTCCTGTCCAGTCCTCTCGATGCGTTTTTCTTTCGAAAAATATTTGGTCCGAATTCATTCCACCATACCATCTCAACCGCACGGCTTCTGCACCTTCATCCTTTCTCAAACGACCATAGTACAAATCCAAGTCTCTGTTATCAAAGTAGATCGAAGTGATGGCACTGTCTTCAGGCTCAAATTCCTTCTCTGCGTTGAAAACCAAAACTGGAAGATGCTTTAAAATGATCAATTTCAATTCTGTAATGTTATCGGGATGCACCCAATACTTGGTGGTTTGACGCACGAAGTTCTGCTGTGATCCACCAGCTGATGAATCACCCATGACTGGATTTCCTCTCGTACGAACCAAGTCGTATAATTTCGACAATTTGACGATCAAATTGTCGTAGTTGTCCTTGAAAAAGGGACGTGAGTTGAGACGTGCCTGGAAAATTGGCTTCAAGTTGAACTTGGTGGTCTTATCGTGCTTTTTCACAATCTTTTGAAAACCTGTGTAATTGAGTCTAGTGAACTTTGCCAAGTCATGCACATCGGCAATAATATCAGAAAGCTCCTCCTCCAATTCTTCGAAATCCTGTTCCTGCGGTTTCTGCGCTGCTATGGGGTTCTTTATGGCATTGATCACCTCGAAAACATACTTCTCCAGGTCCTTGATCCTCCTGTTCACCTCCGTATTCTTCACCTTGGTAAACGAATACACCTTGTCGAGCTCATTCTCCATCGAGCTCAAGAACTCCTCCTCCAACTCATTGCTCCATGTGTTGTCATTGTTCTTCAAATTCTTCTTCATCTGATACTTCAAGTCATCGTATGCAATGTAGTAGAAGCTGTAGTTCTTGATAAGAGCATTCTTCAAGTGCTCACCAAACTTCATTTTAGCGGCTAATTCACAACTATATCAGTCACGTACCTATATATGAAAAGAACAAAGAAATAATTACTGAAACCGGAGTGAGCGACTATGAGCTACTCCCCTTTGATAACTGTGAGTCAAAAGTCGTCACTGAGTCGTTGAAAAGAAAAGGTCTAAGGGATATATCGTCGATATTTGATAGTCTAAGTCAATATTTCACGAATACCACGTGGCTCAAAACCAAACTATCACGAGTCGAACCCGCGTGCAAGATTACACTTTCTTATCAATTAGCGAGATATTCTTGACCACCGAGCTATCACACCGATTGGAAAGAAAGGTATGCTTTGGAAAAAGGGACCCTCTCTCTGAGTTAATTTTCCTGGAGAAGGACGGCTTGGTGAGAGTCTCTGATGCGTGGTGAGAGTCTCTGATACATGGTGAAAATAAACTGTTGGAGTGATACGAATGACTATGCACAGCTCCGGATAGGCGAGAAATGCAGGCAGATACTGCTGAAGCCACATCAAGATGAAGGTGGCCACTTGGGGACTGACAATGCCTGGACACTCGAGCTTCCACCGATTGCAAATTTCAGTGTCCTGCATACTGACATATGTCGATGCTTGATTTATCTGTAGTCGGTTAGGGACCGACAGTATTGAGCGACCACAGAACATTGAAGAGCTTCCATTGACCACAGGATGGTTGGAACTGGTAAGTGGAGAAGCCGCTGCTTGGCTGGCTGGAGAGTTTCCCTCGCAAGAAGAAATTTTGGGTACAGTTCAAGAATTAGGTCTGAATTTTCTCACATTGTGGTGGGTGGAGGAGTTGTTGGAACAGCCATTGCGGCCGAGCTTCAGAGTGTGGACGGAAACAGTGTGCTTCTAGTGGAGCAGCACAGCGGTTTGGGTACGGAGACTACGTCGCGGAATTCGGAGGTTATTCATGCTGGGTTGTACTATCCTACGAACAGCTTGAAAGCCCGGCTTTGCATCGAAGGAAAGAACAAGATATATGATGCGTGGGAGAAAGGAAACTTCCAGGTAAACTTGCAGAAGTGTGGGAAGTGGGTTGTGGCACAGGATGAGTCGGAGCAGGAGTATTTGGAGAAACTACGGGAGAATGCTTTGAGCTTGGATGTTCCCGTGCGCATGGTATCTGCCAAGGAGTCCCAGAGCACCTACCCCTTGATAGGAAGTAATGCTGGAGCATTGGAGAGTCCAACGACAGGCATAATATCGGCCCATGACCTCCTCACATTTTTTGAAGCAAGATTTGAGAGCAGCGGAGGGATAGTAGGGCTCAACACGATCCTCGAGAATGTCACCTTCAATAGGGGAACCTCCAACTATTCATTGAGCTTAAAAGAGAAAGATTCACGGGAGAATTTTGAGCTCACTTCAGACAATTTTGTAAATGCTGCAGGGTTACATGCGCAAAGAGTAGCGAACATGCTTCTCCCAATGGAAAGACACTACGAAAGTCACTTTGCAAAGGGGTTATACTATGGCTATCAGCCTGTCAGTGCAACTTCCAGCAGCAGAATTGCTGGTAAATTGATATATCCATGTCCCAATGCGAATGCATCCTCGTTAGGGATCCACTTGACGTTCGACTTGGGAGGTCAAATAAGGTTTGGACCCGATCTACAATGGGTAGACACTGCAAACGCCTACGATCTAGACTATCTGGTCAACGAAGATAATTTGGAAGAAGCCTTCAATGCAGTGAGTCGTTATTTCCCAAGCATAAAGAAGGAGGAGCTCGTTCCTCAGTACTCAGGCGTGAGGCCCAAGTTACTCTCCTCCTCGGAGAACAAGAAGAAGTTCGCTGATTTTGTTATTAAGGAAGAAGAGGAGTTTCCGGGATTTGTAAACTTGGTAGGAATTGAGAGTCCTGGTTTAACAGCCTCTTGGGCTATAGGGGAATATGTCAAGCATATTTATCATCAATGATGTTTACAATAGATACAATCAGAAGGGTATAGATTAAAGTTTATAAACTACTATCATAGTTTTCTGCGTTTTGTTGAGTTTTCTGGTTCCTCAGACTTCACTTTCTCTACTCTTTGTGGCAACTCCTTGGGATTCGTTGGTTTGGGAGACTCAGTGAAAAATTCATGGAGGAGAGCTTGAGTCAGACTGCATCTTCGACTTGGATCCAATTGTGTCATTGAAATTAACAAGTCTAGAGCATTATTGGTGGCAGAGCTGAATCTGTTACGTAATTCCTGCCTTGATGGTGGAGGATATATCTTAAGTGCGTTGTATAATGGCAAAGAAGAAACGTTTGGCCATATTTGTTCTGTTGGGGTGCCCAAAGCTCTGAATGTCACGTCGACCTGGTCTAGGTCGTCTTTCCCAGGAAGGTATGGAATTCGCAACATCAACTCAGCGAATATAATCCCCACAGACCAAATATCCACGGCAGTCGTATAATGCTTGGCCCCAAATAACAACTCTGGTGCCCTATACCATCTCGTCACGACGTTTGGAGACAAATTCTCGTTCGGATTCCCAAGTGATCTGGCCAAACCGAAATCTGCTATTTTCACCTTTCCATCTGGAGCTAGCAACAAATTACTCGGCTTCAAATCCCTATGCAATATAAAGTTTCTATGACAATGATGTATACCACGTAGTATCATAAGAAGCCAAGACTTGATATCTGACGACTTGAAGACCACGGAAGTGTCCTTTATCAACACCTCAAGATCGTATGGTAGAAACTCCAATACAAGATTGAGGTTGCCCGAAGTAGAGAACACATCTATAAGCTCGATAACATTCTCGTGTCTCAACTCCTGGAGATATTTGACTTCTCTCAATGCAGACATATCCAAACCGTCTTTGAATAGCCCCAACTTTATCTCTTTGATGGCAATTCTTCTCTTCGACGATTTTTGATTTCCCACGTACACCACAGCATAGGTACCTTCACCTACCTTCTTATCCTTGGTGTAGTTGTTCTCGGGCCTTAGAACATCCTTGATGATAACGTTGCTTCCTGACATCTTATACTCTGTCATTTAAATACTACAGACTTCTTGCCTATATCAAGAGAATAGCTTCATTTGATATCTCGAGATGAACGTGACTTTCTACAAAATACGGGACTTGAGATATATGCTTGTATTAGTGTTAAATAAAACTTTGCAAGAAGTTCGGGCAAGGGCCCTGTTATCAAATTCTATATTTCAGACATCTATGCTCTTAGACATCAGGTTCGGTAAAAGCAAGTGGAAAATCAGGCATTTTGTATATGAAAAAAAGGGTTGAATAGCTGATTGCAAAAAAAAAAATGATTAGTTCACCACTGATCCGGCCACAGACTCCCATTGGGCGAAGACGTACCAGCTGTTGCCACTATCACCTATGACGAGACCACGATACAGTCCCATTTCTTGGCATTTAATATTGGCAGTGTAGGTTCCATATGGTAATGAAGGGTCGTCCTTGTTGAGCTTGAAGTATTTGCCTGAGGGAGACTCTATCACGATTTTGAAATCTCTGTTGATGATTCCCGATCCACTATTCAAGCCCATGGACGGATGTTGAAGGATCTCGAAGTTGTAAGAGTTTTTGTTGATGATTTTATTAGTCTGGGGTTGTTTGATGTAGAGGTCATTATTTTGACTTTGGACAGTAGGGAACCTTGGAACGAATTTACTAGGTTTGTAAGTACCGCTGTGTAAAAGTGGAATGACTATTGCCAACTGATGTATGTTGTCGAAGTGCTTTTGCAATCCCTTTGGGCCCGCAAATACCTGCAACACACCTATAGACTCATCCTGTGGAAGGATTGCCTTAATTTTAGCTATACGTTTGTTCTGCAGCCATTTCATTTGACAAAGCGTGAGCTCATTTGTGGTGATCTTGGATGTCTTTATTAAAGTGAATAGCTCAACTTCAATAGGTACTTCCAACTCCAATTCGAAAAACTCCAAATCCTTCAACCGTGTTAATGCATTATTGAAGTTTCTAAACTTCAACCTGTTTATGTAAAAACCAGAATATGATCTGGGAAGATGAAAAGCAATGTTTTGATCAATTGGTGGAACAACATGCTGTAAGTCAATAATTGATGGAATATGGGTAGATACGATTGACAAAGGCAGGGCTAAAAAGTAAAATTCATTTGAATTCTTTGGGTTGTTTCTTATATTGCAGATCAGGCCATTCTTGTAGCAGTACATGTCGATGATGAAAAACTGACCATCAACTAATGTGGAAAGCCAGCAGTGGTTGATGACATATTGCTCATTGTGGTAATATTCGTTAGGCTTCTTCCAAAACCCTAAGATCACCTCAGATGGAAGGCGAAGAGCATCTAGGATTTTCTTGAATAGATAATTGAGTTGGAACAATGAAGCCTCGCCTTTCCTGAATATTTCGCCTAATTTTGGCTTCACTTGTGAAATTCTGGTTTCCTCGATAATATGGAATTTGCACAAATGCATCAAAACACATCTGATTTTGCACAAGTTAGAAGAGTTGAACTTAACGCTGATATCGGATATCAAGTCATTCAAGTCTGTGGTTACACTGTAGTTCTCAATGAACATATCAGCTTTTCTGAACAACGTCTCATTCTTTTCAACTTCTGGGAGATTCTCATCAGACCCTAGAGTTTCATTCGTATTGATATCGGAGATATAGTCTAATGGTTTCACTATCAAGGGCCCATCTTCTCTCAAAACCCTTTTTGTTCTGGCCTGTTTATCTTGAGTTGTCAAGGAATTCATCCTGTTTAAGTCAGTTTTAAAAGTCATCCAATTAACTTCATCCTTATTTTGAAGCTTGCGTTCAAGCAAATTGGAAGGTTCTTCGGAACCTTTTTTGTTGAGTAGCTTCTTGAAAATACTGGAGTTTTTGGACTTCTTATCTTGAAAGACAGAATCTACAACATCTCTATTGTTCTCCTTTGGTTGATAAGATGATTCTAGTGGCTCAGAGTCTTCATTGATTGACAAATTCTTCATCTTGAGGTCTTGGTGGTCCTGCTCCACTTTATGCCTCAAAAAAGAACCAGCACTAGTCGCACTCAATTCCGACAAGTTCAAAACATCACTTTGAAGTGACTTGATAGAATTTTTAAGCTCTTCCTGCTGCATAGTAATTTGTTTCAAATCTCCGTCTGAAACATACAGTGCTTGAGATTGTCCAGAAAACCTGAAGTCATCTGCATCGTATGGTGTGGACTCCTCAGGAGATCTGTTGTGGAAGCTATTGGAAAAATTGGCTGACTTTGATGAGTTCATGTGTTTAGGCGGAGGTGGAGGAGCGTTCACCGGTGAATCATCGTCATCTGCGTCATCATCCTCATCGTTGTCATAGAAATAATATTTCTCATCTCCCATTGCATTTATGTCATCGTCTGTAGTTGTCCTTGTAATTTTTCTTCCAAAATCATCTCTCGATTGGTAGTTTTTTTTAGATGATAAAATCCCTTCACTGACGTAACTTGACTCAACTGAATTTTCATACATGGTGTCTCTCAGACCATTAATCTTGGAGTTAATATGAGACTGCAATTTCTTCTGACTAGATCTTTCCAATCTTTTCAAGCGTTCGAGTTCCATCTCCAATTGTTGTCTCTTGGCAGTTATCTCATCATATTCCTTATCTTGAAAACCGGATACCTTAGGGATAGAGTTTCTGTTCTTGCTGCGTGAAGGTGATCCAACTGGAGACAAACTCTCTACAGTATGATTTTTGAATAATTGAGAGTTTCTTACCAATGGTGCAGCAGAGAGATCGGTACAAGACTCGGAGACAAACTTGGGGGACAAAGGCAGTGCTGGTATACTTGAATAAGTTTCTGGAACTTGCGAAGTTCTCTTATTTGATAATCTTTGTTTCGGTGACGCATATTCGTATTGAACTTCCGGAGAATTTCCATAACTCATCTGCTTCTCCTGTAAGAGCAGATTCCTCTTGAAATCTGCCTTGCGATAACTATTGTCAAAACTTCTGTCATAGTCAAAGTCCCTGTCTTTCATTTGATCTTGCCTGTGCATGCTTGACCTCATCTTAGAGCTCCTAGCAGAATTGGGTAACTGATTGCTGGAATACGATTTCCTTTGTCCGTAAGAATTTCTTTCTGGATCAATATTCCCGTAGCTGTTATCGAAGCTATAGTCAATTTCATCATCAAAATCCTGTGAAACATCAGCACTAGAGTAATGATTTACTTTCTTAGACAGTTGCTTAGAGTATCCGCCATGTGATGCGCTTGGAGAGTATGCCAAAGGAGTGTTACTCTTGCTTGATCTGTACTTAGAATCATAATCATAGTCCTTGAATGGCGATTGCTGTTTCACTGGACTATTTTTTGGTGTGGTACGTCTTGATCCTTTAAGTGATGTGTTGATAGACTGGGTAGAAGATGAATGGCTGAGCTTCTCCTCTATTACGTTGACATAATCCTTGGGAAAGATCCCTTCAGCACCATTCCTTCGAAGCTTCCCATTCCACCAGCTATCATCGACATATGCAAACACCTCAACTATCTCATTCTCAAGAAAACCCAAGTCTCCTTCTTCTTCACCTGCCCAAGACACCTTGGTTTTGGCCTTGAATGGAAGTGCTAACATAACTTGGATATTGCTGAGGTGCTTTGGTGATGAATGAGTGTGTGAATGGTTTTTATGTCTGCCAGTGTTGGAGATGAATGTTCAAAGATATTTCAACCAATTGACAATGATTCTGACAGTTTATTCCTCTTTTCTTCAACAGAACCACTTGCAAGAAGATATGAAAGAACTTTTTCTCTAGGGATTGGTTTTCCAAAATGTTTCTGGAAACTGAAATGTGTGGTATATCGGTCCCTCGATGTTCTTTTGTTATTATTGAATCTTGAATTGCTCCTTTGAGGAACAAAAAATCCTTCTATCAATAGTAAATAATGCTGGCGAGAATAAGATTTGATATAATATCCATAATGGGAAATATGTAAACAAACCTCATTAAACTCATTTGGGTATAACATTTGAACTACAAAGTCAATAGGCCATGAGATATTTGAATTGGTATGACTATATACTATATTAAACGAGCTATTGTTGTTGGCGAACACCACTAACTATATCATCAACTCTCAATAATAGGCAAGCACTTTCAATCGCGGTTTTTATAGATTGTTGTTTGATTACCTCGGGCTCCCAGATACCGTACTCGTTCATATCTACGACCTTTCCAAGATCACCATCAATACCAAAGGTATGGTTCCCCTCTGCGTGCTTTGCTCTTAACTGTGACAAAGTCTTTATAGGGTTTCCACCGCAGTTCTGGATAAGAGTTCTAGGGATAACCTCAAAGGCATCGGCCACAGCTTGGTAAGGCCACTGAGCTACACCCTCGATGGTCTTTGCTTTCTCTGCTAGTTTGACACTAACCGCCATTTCTGTGGCACCACCTCCTGGAGACAAAGAAGGTTCGAACATAACGTTCCTTGTAACAGCCATGGCATCGTGTAAGTTCCTCTCTATTTCGTTCAAAATATCCTTAGAAGCTCCTCTCAACATGACAGTGCATGCACGGGGGTCTTTGCATTCCACCATGTAAGTAAAGTACTCATCACCGATTAATTCGACTTTAAATAATCCACACCTTGTTCCGATATCCGATTCCTTCAAGTCCTCAATACGGTTAACGATGGTGGCTCCAGTGGCACGAGCGATCCTGTTATTGTCTGATTTTTTGACTCTTCTCAAAGCTGTTACACCTCCCTTTAACAAGTAATGCTGAGCAAGATCACTTACACCCTTTTCGGTTATAACTAGGTCCGGCTTGAACTCCAAGAGCTGATCGCACATCAACTTGACTTGCTCTTCTTCGATCTGCAAAATTCTGTTCCAGTCGTCTTCCTTGGTTATCTCGATATTAGTCTGCGACTCACCTTTCTTGTATTCCAATGGACAGTTGAGCAAAACTATTCTTGGAGACTCAATCCGTCTCTTCATCTTGGGATGTGTAACATCCTTATTCAATAAAATACCATCCAAAACTTCGCTATCGGTGACATCTCCTCCTGGAATCTTTTCAATTCTGACATATCTCTTGACATCAATCTCCTTGTATTCGCCCTGCTCCACTTGCACGGTCCTAACCGCCTTTAAAGACAACTCACACATCTTTTGGGACCACTTGTTGATGTACTTGGTTCCAATGGAGGCCTTAATCAACTGAATCATGCTTTCATCGTTCTTGATGTCCACAGCGACAGACACGTCGTGAATGATGCTCAACGCATCACTGAGTGCCTGCTTCAATGCTTGAATGATGATGACAGGATGGATGTTCTTCTCAATGTACGGAAACGTCTGTGCCAATATCTCACCGGCCAAAATGATCACCGTTGTGGTGCCGTCTCCCACCTCTTCGTCCTGTGTCCTGCTAAGCTCGATCATCGACTTAGCGGCCGGGTGCGATACGTCAATCTCTCTCAAAATAGCATGCCCGTCATTCGTCAATACAATTCCTCCCATGGGATCAAGAAGCATCTTCAACATAGCCTTGGGCCCCAAGCACGTTCTGATGATATCAGCGACGGCTTTCGCTGCCGTGATGTTCGATACTTGTGCCTGACGTCCAGTCTGTCTTTCAGTTGACGTATTCATAAAAATTACTGGTGCTTGCATCTTCTACTCAACGAACTTTCAGTAATTGATCTATAACACTCAATAGTACTAATTTGAACAAGCCTTACCTTATAATTTAATCTCTTTTCTTCTCTCGTTGATGGTGGAAATTTTTCGAGTTCTTCAATTTCTATTACATAATCCTTCTATGAAATATCAAGATCAACTTTCAGCATCTAGAGTGCTTTCACCACTGTGTCAAGGCGACTTTGAGACCCAAGTACTGTGATAATGGAAACTATCAATGCTAATTTCGTAGAGGTGGCGAACCTTGCAGATCTAGATGCCAAGATCGAGGAAATAACGTCATTGAAGAGCCGAATTGCTGGTGCTGTACAAGCCAAGGTTCGAGGGAAGGATGAGCAGGGTACGATTGTGGCACAGAGCGAAGACAAAGAGGCCAGAGAGACATTTGACGAGGCTGTGAGAGAGATTGGTCTGATATTCGGGGAGGCTGATGGCGAAAAACGCTTACAGAGGGTGTACCAGATGGAGGAGAAGTATGGAGCACTTGATGTTTTGACGCAGATTCGGGCATTGTGCGAGCAGATAGAGATGAACGCCGAAGAGAAGCGGTTCTTCGAGTCGGAGATCACCATAAAGCAAGAACTTGAGAGACTTGAGCTTGGCAACGAAACTGAAGCGTTGCGGTCACTGTTGGATAAGGTGATTCAGGCCATTGAAGGATTGCGCCCAAACAGCGCCAAACTCGAGCAACAAGTGGACGAGTTGCGCCTGATCTTGCAGAGAAAGTTGTTGGATGAAAGGGTGGAGGCCGAGGCAGCGTTGCTATCGGTGCTCCAAGAGGTAGATTGGCTTTCTGCAAAAAGCGAGACGAGAAACATACCCCTGAATGAGCTCCTGAAGATGAAAAGCGAGATTTCGAGGCTCATAGTTCTCCAGAATGCACACAGCTCGCCCCAATATCCGGAAACATGGTGGGCTTTTGACGTCTTGCTCTCGCCCGTGGTGAGGAGGTTCATCTATCATTTCAATTCTTCCAACAAGGAAACGAATAAAATCTCGAAACCGGAATGGGCACTTGATTATGTGGAGACTTTCCTTGACGAAAACCTTGAGTATATTGACATGGTGATTGGTGATGTGTTCAAGGGCACTCGAATTGTGTCTTTTGAACTAATAAGTAGCATTTTGAAACCCTTAAGAGAGAAATTTATACAGTCTGCGACGACTATCAACAAAGGCATCGACAAATTCGAGGGAGACCCAACCAATATAGAGAAAAGCGGTAGAACGCTTTCCCACATGATCTACGAAATATCGGTATTCGATCAAAAACTAAGAAAACTTTATAGGTTCAACCCTCATATGACAGAGTTGACTACCCCTCCCCTGAAGAGATGGACAGGTATTACAGCAGATGTTCTTCTAACTGGAGGTAAAGAAGACAGGTTGGCCATCAAGTGGCTAAACTTTGAGCATGATTTGGCCAATAAACGATTTGAGAGTGAGATAATGAGTCCCGAAAACGCATTCAAAATTGATTTCGAAATGGAGATTCCAAGCGAACTCAAAGTCATCGGAGATGATGCTTGGGTATTGAAGCCCACATTTTCTGCATTCAACCTCATCAAGCTAATAGAAAATCTTACGAACCATTTCAAACATATCGGGATAGTCAAGTATCAACTTAAGTACGTTTCCATGATACAGTTGAAGCTCATAGATAAGTATCACGAAGCTATCAGACAGAATATGAGGAAGTATGAGGAGCTTTACGATCTGAGATTGACGTTGGGATTGATACCCGGTGGGCTAGGCGGTAGTGCTGCTAACGTAGAGCCATTGAGTCTTGCCAACAGTCTCAAGGGTCTCACGTTCCTTGCCGAACAGTTCTGCCTGGTGAAAAGCGTAACTGACAGTCTAGAGCAGTGGAGCGAGGAGCTCCTCTTTATCCAGCTTTGGAATGCGTATGCAACGGGCAGTTCACTTTCGGATTCTACAGGGACTTCCATATTCGACTCGTCTCTAGAGAAATACAGAAGTAATCTCAACGTGATCATGAAAAAGATCAACGAGTTTTTCAAGCGTGAGATCAAGACGGCTTTCAAGTTGTATGTCAATTCAACACAATGGGACATGAGAGAAACCGTGTTCGATATGGCGCCTTCAAACGAGCTTGCGTGGCTTGTCAACAGTATACCCGCATACACCGCTCTTTTGCGCAGATGTCTTGGACATCTAGATTGTTACATAATATTCGATAGCATTGTGCTGACCATCTCAGTGATATTTATCGAATATATCATCACAAATAATCAGTTCAGCTCGGCAGGATGCAAACAACTCAAGGTTGACTTTGATTTTATCGTGTCGAAGATCAAGGACGAGCTTCTATTGAATGAATCAATAGAGTACTCCACTGCCAATAATGCAAACTATGCTAAACTAGTTTCTTGCATCCGATTTCTCACTCAAATCGACCCAGAAACTGTAAGGCATCAGAAGCACGAATACAGTCTGGTGGAGAAGCTTCGTCTTGGATTCCACGATCATTTATCGGCGTTATCTCATCACGAATTGGCAGATCTATCAAGAAGAATAGTGTGATCGAAGCTTAGAGTGAAATTTCGCATTGTATATGAAATCAATGTAAATATAAACATCACCATATTTTTCAGCTAGCTTGATGTACAATGTCACTTGTAAGGAAGAGGGTGAGTAGTATTGATGTCTATATGTATATTCCAATCGTACCTAACATTTGTTTAGTTTGGCAGTGATTTGTCCAATGAAGATGAATCTAGCGTAAAGCGTCAGATAGTCCGATACGAGATAATTGCTAGATTCTATAGCATCGAGCAAAATAAGCCACATATAAGCATCCCCAGGAAGGCAAGTGGAGTTTTGATAGGAAGAAGTAGTTCGTGCGATATCAAGATAGCAGGAGGAGATGTTTCATCTAAGCATTGTCAGCTTTCTCTTACGTTCAACAATGCTAGCGAGTTTTTGTGCATCACGGATATGAGCTCGAATGGGGTATATGTCAACGAGGAGAAGCTCGGGAGAGGATCTACAAAGCTACTTAAGAGCGGAGACAAGGTGTCCTTTGCCAAAACAGGGGGGTCATATATTTTCAGGTATACCTTAGATGAGACAAATAATGGTGCAAAGCGTAGAACGTCATTCTACGACGAATACATTCTTGGAAACCAGCTAGGATCGGGACACTACGCTGTTGTTAAGGAGGCCCGAAACAGAACGACAGGAGATATAGTGGCCGTGAAAGTATTCAATATCAACAAAACAAACACCAAGAATGATGAGGCAAAACTTCAACAGGAAATGGATCTCTTGCTTTCGGTGAACCACCCAAACATAGTCAAGTTTATTGGGAGGTACGTCGAACCTTTCAATGAGTATGCATCCTCGACGTTTCTTGTTTTGGAAAAGATGAACAGTGGTGAATTGTTTCAGAGAATCGTGGATAAACTGAAACTCAGCGAAGACGAGACAAGAGAATTCTTCAAGCAAATACTATCAGGCTTGAGTCATTTGCACAAGAATAGCATCATTCATAGGGATATCAAACCAGAGAATATTTTATTGGACATTACACCTCGCACGTCTTTAGATCAGCCTCAAACGGGGCCATGGGACGAGAATGAATATGACATCAAAGTAAAAATAGCGGATTTTGGATTAGCAAAATTCATAGGAGAGTTGAAGTTCACTAATACATTGTGTGGTACGCCAGCTTATGTTGCTCCCGAAATTTTAGACAATTCGAGAAAGTACTCAACAAAGGTTGATTTATGGCTGAGTGGGGTTCTTCTCTATGTATGTCTATGTGGATTCCCTCCCTTCAGCGATGAATTGGCTCCTCCAGGTATGAGAGAACAGATATTGGAAGGAAAGTACGCATTTTATTCACCCTATTGGGATGAAATCGACGACGTGGCCTTGGATTTGATATCGAATCTTCTTGTGGTCGATCCAGACAACCGTTTTGACATTGACCAGACGTGTCGTCATTACTGGTTTAGTGAGGACATGGATATGCAAGAACCAATGAGTAAGATGGATTCAATATCTACGAGCGTTTCTCACCAGCGCAGTTTCATTCGCTCTAACACTACACCGTTGAGTTTGAGGGACAAATTCACATCTGAATTGAATTTCAATAGCGATAGATCGTCAGCTCTTTGAGTAGAGACAGCTATACTTCTATGTACATGTATATATATATATATTGAATCATGCTAGTTTATGAGGCAAAACATCGATTATATCTTTCCTCGTATCAAGGAAAAAGTTGATCAACAGCAAGTTCGAGCTGATCATGTCTCTGTTTGCCTTGGTTAGGTTTGGTTTCTGAGAGAATTTTAACAGTTGCTCCTTCAAGTTCGTTAACCTGGTCAACGTTGTGAAAGCTTCCTTGAAGTTCTGTAGTTTGATTTGACAATCAAACACTCCAAATAAACAAGCCAAATCACCGCTTGATTCAACACCGAGACTAAACCATTGTAGACTCTTAAAGAAGTTTTGGAAAACGTTCATCTCCAAAAAGCCTAGAGATGCAAAGCTTTCCTTTAATCCTCGGGATGCTGATATTTCTAAATGGTATTTGGAGAGTTGTGGATCAGTCATGGAATACATCTGACCCAAATAATAGTGTGAATGGATGATAAGTCCATCTAATTCACCAAAGTGTATGCTCTTCTCAAAACAGGATTTAGCCCTTCTTAAGTTGGGTTTTGGAGAGAGGTGGGTAAAGTAATATATACCCAATTGTGCATAAACGTTGCTAGAAAGAAGTGTATCACTCTCGAGTTCCAAAAACTGAGACCAATAGTCACTTGCTTGTTCGTACAAGCCTTTTGCAAATGCCAAATCTCCAGCCATCTTGAAAACCAACGGGTGCTTAATCTCAGTCAAATTAGCAATAAGTTTTTGCGCATATTTGAAGTCTTCCTTACTTGACTTATCACTTGAAAGAGTCTCGAACGCAAGCATCGTTATTGCATCATTGGACCCTAATTCTGCTGCTTGTTCCACTAGCTCATTCTCTAGGTCGACCAAATTTTTGTTGATGGTGCCTGTCGTAGACCTTATCTTCTTCAAAACATCTTTAATGATCATAAGATCGTTTCCTTCCACTTTCTTGGTAAACTTTATCTTTTCTGGGGTGCTTAAATTGGTGTAAACTTCATCCATTACCTTCACAACTTGTTTATATGTCAACCTACTATCATTATCAAAAAGTATTCGATTGACAATCTTCTTTCCTGGGATCAACGTATTCAATGCTGGTCTACTTGAAGCAGACGTTGCATGATGTCGTATGCTGTAGTATCCGACTCTAGCTGGAATACTATGTTTCAACGGCAACATAATATAGCATCGTTGTATTCAAATGATTTTAGTGTATGAAACTTTTCATTATATTTTTCAGACTTAGCGAAGCCAAGTTTTAGGAAACTACAGTATGGACATTGTATAGTTGTCTGAATATTGGGCATTAAGATTGAACTACTGGAGTGGAATGGATACATTTGCATGGCAAGATTTCTAAAAAGAGAGGAAGAATGACTGACACTTGGCAATGCATGAATATATTGATTAACCGGAATCAACGAAATCCATATCACGGATAGTTGCTATTGTAATCTATGAAGCTATCAACATGATTACTGTTGTTCGAAGATGATGGGGGGTTTGATTGCTCCATTGAAGTGTAATTGGTATATTCGTTTCCAATTTCGAAATCAAATGTAGACGATGCGTCATTTATTGTATTGCTCTCCACGTCCAACGCTCCGTGGCTGAAAGGCGAGTGAGTCGTATGCGTATATGAGTTGAGGTTTGTCGACGGACTGTTTATCAAGTCATCTTGTACCGAATTGCCCAACACATTTGAATTGGGTGTTTGTCTACCAGTTGTGAAAAAGTCTGTCGTACTCACGTTAAACATATCGTTAATATTATTAGAACCAGTCGTGTCTTTTTGAAATGATGCGTTATTCGTGGAATGGTTGTTGCTGGTGATGGAGTTGGGTGAAGTATCTGAGTCAAACTGACCCCCGGGAGATGCGCCGTCAAGGCCTTGTGTGTTAGGCAATGGGGTGTAGTTTGTTGATTTGGGCTCGTTCCACACATTGAGGTTGCCACTGAATTGAAAGTCTCTGTCGACTGCTGGGTCTGCTAGTTGGACATGCGGATGATAGCTTGAAGTAGGAGCATGGTTGTGTTCAAGAACAAAAGAATTGAGAAACTCAAGAGAGTTCTTCGCTCCCACCAACACGTGTGGAATCGAAGTACCTCCCTCATTGAAGTATGCAGAGCTGACCTGTTGTCCTTCACTGAAATCGTCGCATATTGACCACTGGTTCGTGTTTGCGTTGACACCATTGAAGAAATATACTGAAAATTTTGGTTGGTGGGACAAACTGACCCTCAACTCACTTGTCTCCTTGCCAAGATTGTTATCTAATAATGAGCATGTCACTATACTAGCGAGAGGGTAAAATATTCTGAAGAGTATTTTGGAATTGTCTGAAATGGCACTGAAAAAGTAGTTGACTTCCAAGTTCTTTTTCGAAAAGATGACAAGCAAATCAACGTTGGGCATCACGTTATTCAATGTGAAAGGCGCAAGATTGACCAAGCTGCTCTGAAGTAGGTTTTCGTCATGGAAGCCACTCTTGATACGCTGCCACGACCCCACGGACAAAGACGAACAGTCGATGAAACAGTACTTCTCATTGAGCTCGATCGGACGGCTTCGTGAGCCTGACCGGTACACGCTGTGAGGCGCTCCTTGAGATTCGTTGATGTTGAGGCTGCTCGACCGACTCGAGTGCACGCTGTTGGTGGTCGTCTTCCCCATACGCTCGAACTTGCGTAGTTTGGCCCGCCTGTTCTGGAACCAGATACGCACCGCCTTCTCCGACATGTTCGTGCGATCGCTTATCTCTTTCCGCTGTTCAGGAGACGGGTTGTGGTTGCTCTCGAATTCCTGGAGAAGATAATCAAGCACTTCCCCAGATGCCCTGGTCCGCTTGCCAGAGCTGTTATCGTCCGACGACATCCTGGCGCCCTATTTTCCTTCTTACCTTGTTCGATACTCTACAAACCGGGATTCCTTGTCAATCCACGGTCTTCCAGTCCTTGATATCCCTGCTTTTCCGTTCTCTTCACACTTCTGTCCGGCTTCTACCGTTGCTGTACCTATACTGTAACTCACGTCAATCTCTCTTAATCAATCTTTTTTTGCGGAGTTCTTTGGCTTATGGTGCTATTAGCTTTTCTAATGCCTATTTCCTCACTCACAAGTGCCCGATATCTCTACTTTCGACCGATAACAGGGTCTATATCCATATCCTTATTCTTGAAATCTGGATTTTAGGAAGAAATCTACAGCCGGCTTTTGTGTAATAAGCGTGTATTCACCGGGCTCACATGATAGCTCTATATACTTGGATAACAATTGGTAGAGAAGCGACTAGAGGAGGATCTCGTCGAGATTGAGGTCCTCGAGAGCGTTGAAACAATACCTGAGTTCTTTCCATGACTTGGTGGAAGGGTTCCACGTTTTGTAATTTTGTAGAAGTTCAAGGAACAAAGCTCTGTTCAAGATGTTTCGCACATTGACCAAATCGTCGATCAACGCACGGACATTCCAGGGGAGGCTGTAGAGATTGGGCAGTGTGTGAGGAGTGGGTGCGGTGGTTGCAAGTGGCCTCTGGCGGAAGAGCGATGTTGTCTCGAGCGAGTGCTTGATGGCGGTGGTGTACACGGGCCGATGCGAATAGATTCTGGAGTGCGCACTCTCCGCCACAGAGCCCACGCAGCGGTCAGCCAAGTCGCAAAATAGGTTGTAGTCGTTGTGGCCCATGTTGCGGAGAATGACGGCGATTTTGAAGAGCGAGATGATGAAGGGCGGGAGGTCGCAGGAGGGTGCGACGTAAAGAAAGCGATAGATGTTGGGATGGCTGAGATGGGGTGCAAAAGCCGAATGGAGTGGGATGAAGTGGTCGTTGATGGCCCCGGCAAGCGTGATTTTAACGTTGTGGTCGAGGAGGCTCTGGAGACTGGCCACCAATCGCGTCGATACGCTGCTGGTCGGTTTCTGCAACTCAAAAAACTCATTGAGGATCTCGTTTTCCTTTGTAGTGTATGCTCTGATGACGAGTTTGGAGTCCATGCCCGGGAGGGGCCCACAGAACGATCCTGCCATACTCAAGAGACCCACTTTTTTCGGTAGATGGTATCTGTTGCAAAGCTCTGCGAGGAGATTTACGGCAAGGGGTGTGCCGTAGGAATGCGAGACGACGAAAATGAAATCGCTGGAGGTGAGCAAAGCTTCCCAATTCTTCAAAAGCTCCATTGACGTCTTTATGCGGTCCTCCATCACTCCCTCCCCCTCTAATGCTATGGAGTGAATGTCGAATTGACCTTGCAGCTCCTCCTCCGTGTTGCCCAACCAGTCACTCACCGCAGCGACCGCCTCCTCGGTGAATTTCAGCGCATTTCCTGTCGATTGTCCAATCATGGTTTTAACCATTTTTAGGGGCATGAATCCATGGATGCCAATCACAAGAACCTTCTTCATATGGTGCTTTTTCCGTTCTTGAACCTTGGGTGGCAGGGTTTTGTATATATGCTTTTCTGATGTGCTTTTGGGGAATGCTATAGATTGTCCCAACAAACGTAATCTAGTCTTCCATGTTATATGTCGGTAATTCTCGTCGATTTCGGGAACAACATGAGATTCTTGTTGTTTTGAGGACATGACTGATGCGGCGGAGGATCCAGTGGCCTGTCCCTGGCCCCCGTCAAATGCTAATTCCTGAACTTCATTCAGGTAGAGCGGTTTTTTCTTTAGTGTGTACCTTACCGGCTGATCTTTTGTGACCGTGTCAGACACCGCAAGCTCCATCTGGTGCTCACTTGCAGTTGACGACCACACAGTTTTGAATGCGTAGTTTATGTTGCCCTTGGACGACTCTATGGCAGATTTGGCGATCTTGAAGAGCTGTGCGTCACTGACATTCTCGCCCTCATCCGACCTGTCCTCCTCCTGCTGTTTCCACAGCCACCTGAACCAGCTGTCAGCAAACAGCATCCATCCTGGCGGTCCATCACTTTCTGAGGCTGTCCCTACGGTTGAGTTTGCGGTGTCTGTAACATTGCTGCTACCGTTGCCCTCGCCTGCTAACCCTCCAAAAATTCGATACGGCGAGACCCAGTCTAGCCACCCGTCTTGGGTTGCTTCGTTGTTCGCTTCCGCGCTCTCTTCCCTGGTGCTATAGCCCCAGTTAGTCCACACTCGGGTCCAAGACTCACTGACCTCACCATTTCCATTTTCTGCCCGCACCTCCAGAGTCTCATTTTGCGGCAACTCGCTGCCGTTAGCCTGCATCCCCGTGATCCTCCCAGAGTATGCATCCTTGGACTCCACAGATTTCTTGTCTTCGACCCCGGTGTCGTCCCTTATCTTCTCAAGAGCCTCTTTGGCTGACTTCTTAGACCCAGATAAAATGGCCCAATTATACGAAAAACTTGACTTTCTCGCCAGCTCCAAAGACTCAGGTCGTTCTGTCATACTGAAGGAGTCCTCTAGTATATTTTTTATGCCAAAATATGCTAATACAGTCAACCTATTGCGAGTTTTAAGAGGACTAAATGAGATGAAGATGAATAATTGAAAATGATATCTCGCGCTATAACTAAAGGAGATTTATCATTAATATTTAACTAGTGGGAATATTCATATCCTAATATCAACGAATACATGATGGTGGATCGACATTGGAGTGACGATATCATCAACAGACTTCAAGTGAGAGACGCCTTCGAAAAGAAAGAGTCCAAATACTTCAAAGCGTTCTCGCAATTGAGCTATCTATCTGGGGATGGTGAAAAAACAGGTAGAGCTGATAAGAGCAGTAGCGAAGCAGGGAGCCCCACGGAGCAGTCTTCGGTGGGTCATATTGAGACGGGTGAAATCGCGAAGCTACGCCATGAGAAGGAAAGGTTGATAGAGAAGCTCAACGACAGCGAGTTGAGGATCAAGCGGGTAGAGGCAAATTTGAGCAAGAACAACAAGACCATTAAACAGCTTGAGAAGAGCAATCGAAGTTTGACGCAGAAGGTGGACTCTTTGGGGTTGGAGGTAGTCGAGAAGAACAAGTACATAGAAATCCTCAACGAGGAGAATATTCTGAACCAGATCCAAACCAACGTGTTGGGCAAGCGAGCGAGCGAGCTAGAGAAAGAAAATGAAAAACTAGTGGAGCGCTGGATGGAGAAGGTCAAATTGGATGCAGAGAAGTTGAACGAGGTCAACGCATTCCTCGAGAACCACAAAAGAGATGAAAAGTAGAACATGACATGTAGTTTATCTTGTATATTATTAAACATAAGAAATTTGAAAACTACCCGTAATTCATGAAGAGGCTCGTGAGTAAAGGCGATGCGAAACCGCTTATTTAGAGGTGTCAATCACATATCTACCCAAAATCTTACCCTGTTCCATCAATTCGTAGATGTGAGGAAGCTCAGACATACCTACAATCTTGATAGGACACTTGATCAATCCTCTAGAGAAGAAATCAATAGCCTCTGCAGAGTCAGCTCTGTTTCCGACGTACGAACCTCTGATAGAGATCGATTTCACAACAGAGTCGAAGACTGGAGCTTTGATTTGAGCACCTGCGGGCAAGCCAACCATAACAACAGTTCCGCATGACCTGATATACTGAGCAGATTGCTCCATAGCCTTCTCAGAGACAGACACATTGATGACTCCATGTGGACCACCGTTTGTTGCCTTCTGCACGTCAGCAACAATGTCAGACGACTTGAAGAAGTCAATGAACACCTCTGCTCCCAAAGACTTCACAAACTCACCTTTGTCGTCACCTCCGTCAATCGCAATAACTCTGTAGCCCATTGCCTTGGCGTACTGGATGGCCAAAGAACCTAATCCACCACCAGCACCAGAGATGGCCACCCATTGGCCTGCCTTCAAGTTGGCGGTCTTCAAGGCCTTGTAAACGGTGATACCTGCACACAAAATGGGTGCAACTTCAGCCAAGTCAGTACCCTTTGGAATTCTTGCTGCCTGGATAGCATCTGCAGTAGCATACTGTTGGAAAGATCCGTCGTGTGTGTACCCAGATAAGTCGGCCTCTGCACAGTTGGACTCGTTGGACTCCTGGCAGAACTCACACTGCAAACAGGACCCGTTCAACCACTTGATACCTGCATAGTCTCCAATCTCCCAGCCCTTGACATTCTTTCCAATACCGACAACGACACCAGCACCCTCGTGTCCTCCCACCAAGGGCAACTTGGTGTCCAATGGCCAATCGCCCTTCCAAGCGTGCAAATCAGTGTGGCACACACCTGAGTACTTAACGTTAATAAGAATTTCAGTGTCCTTTGGCTTTGGAACCTCTATATCTTTGTACTGTAATGGACCTCCATTGGTCTCAAAGATAACGGCTTTTTGAACCTTAGGAATTGAGTTTGATGACATAATTAATTTGTTTTATCTGTTTCAATAATCTGAATGAATTAATGAATGAATTGTCTTGAAAATTTGTGGTCTTTGAGGCCCTATTTAAGCTTCAGAGTTAGCAAATCTCCTGATGGTCCGTAAATACCATCAGATGTTTTTCCGGGGTAGCCATTATTAAATCCGGTTTTCGCAAAATTGCTAATCTGGTGATATCCCTCAATTAAACCGTGAGAAATTATTCCGGTAGCATATACCTCGGAACCTCGGATATTGCCATCAAGAGCCAAATGTCCTGACCTACTGCGAAAAGTGGGATGAGCAATTCAAAGTGTCTCAATGGGATGCCTGCTTGCAGTAGATCACGATATCCCCCGCCCGTCTATCGTCCCAGTGAAAGTACGAGTTGAATAATCGTCTGCATTTCGTGTAGGTGGAGTCTAGAAGATATGCGTCCATTAGATGTTCCAATGGCTGAAAAATAATTATGGCTGAAGGCCAATCATCGCTCGAAAGCGATTCCGAGGTTTGAGGGAGTTGGAAATGAGACAGAAGAAAGTGCGAGGGGTTTTCGTAGAAAGTATCCGCTTGGTCCCTGTAGAGAAGTAATTCCGCGGGATTGGGGTTGTGGAGATGCAATGGAGGCTCGCATGTTAAGAACCACGAAGTCCGCGCCAATTCGCGCCGGTGGAGATGGCTCTGCCAAGGAGTCGAGTGACACGGCGCGAGAAAGCCGAATGATTTGATAGAGGTGTCAGACCTCAAGTAGTCCATCACATCGATTGCCCCTCTTTCGTGAATTCGGGTGAAAAAGTAGGATACAGCAATGTTCACTAGCACCACTGCCCATGCAAGTTTGCTTCTCGCATGCGGGGGAACGTTTTTGGTGAGGGTAACTGAGCAAACAAGTAGAATCACCGGTTGCAATGGGTAGATAAACCGAATTTCTTTGTGTTGAATCAATGAGAACGTAAATACGACAAATAATAGCAACTGTCCCAAGACATTCTTGTGTAGCTTCTTTTTCCAGAATGGGTAGATTAGCAATGGAAAGTATGTCATTGTCATCAACGGCAAGCCCTGGAAAATGTAGAAATGCCATGGTGCCACGCCGTAGAAGATCGATAGATTTTTTAGATAATTGAATTCGATGAAGTTGTATAGAGGGAAAGTCCACTTGCCATAAAAATAGCGATCTGCCAGTGCTGTGACTACTAGCACCACCACTGTCTCTACCACTATGATGGCACATATTTCAAGAATTTTGCGTATGCTTCTGAATAGCGTGTAGTTCCCGTACAAGAAATGGCCTCCCAAAAACACCCATATGAGAGCGTTTGTGGGCCGCACAGTACAGCTTAGTATACCGAGAGCGAAACTCCAGGTGGCTCGTTTGTTGAGAACATGCCTCCATGGCCAGAAGCTCAATGCAATGGTGGTCAAGAGCATCTCGAACCCGTTGGAAAACGATCTCGTCACAAAATACCAGTTGAAGACGTTTAGAAGCGACAAAACTAGAGCCGTCTTCGATTGGAACGAATCGCCGGTATACGCTCGCACAAAGCGGTACAAGAACACATCGCTGGCGCATCCTTGCATAGCACCAACCACCTTAGGAGCCAAAATAACCATCTCAGTCTCGCTCGTCACAAGCGACGCCAATTTGTAAGCCCCGGCGTAGATAAGGGGGTGTATCGACGATCTTAGCTCCTCCTTCCACTCCCACGTTGTGTACCCGTATCCAAAAATAAACTTATGAGCTGGTTCCAATGATTGGTAAAACTCATCTGGTTGAAAAAACGTCTTGATGCTAACGGCATTGAAGAGTCTCAATGCAAATATCGACAAAATTAGCTTCTTGGATAACCCTTTGTGTATAATTGGAGTGCGTAGAGCTTCGTCATCGTCGGCCACCGTAGAATTATCTTTACCCTCAGTCTCTGTTCGACGTATGGCCATTGTGTTAGAGTAGATCAATACTTAGTCGAGTTAAATCTCGATATCAAATTCATTTTCGTGGGGTTCAACAAGATGATGGTCGATGGCAATGAATTCGTCAGCTTGTCAGATTGTTTGCGGTTGATAGAGGCGAGTAATTGGAACAGGTGTATTGACAATGACATACAAGCGAAGATTGAATGCAATCAGACAATAAAAAACGTCAATACGATATCCAAGACAGAAAGGTCACCAGAGGTTCTAGCGAGGTTAAACATTCTTTCGAGATATCTACTAGGTTTCTACGACGCTCTAAACAGCGAGACGAAGCGAGGAAACAAGAAGCTCGAGTTCAAAATAAGATGGCTCAGTTCTAAGGTGCATAAGTATACGTTTCCACCTGTGATAACGTTTTCAGATGAGCTTACGTCCTTTAACAGCTGTTTCGTGCTGCACGCCAGATTGGAAGAGGACATTCCTGTGCCAGAGAAGCTCTCTGTTTCCTTCCAGGCGTTTGAAAATACTGACTGGACAGTTAGTAGAGAAGATTTGGGTGACTGCTATCAAGACCTTTTGACAAACTGCTCGTTCGTTTCTGCGATTCTTTCGCTAGTGGAGATTGGGAAGACAGACATCTTGAGCGACATCATAGTTCCCTTCGGGGACTCTATAAACTACAAGATAAAAATGCATTTTAATGGCACAGCACGTAATGTTGATGTCAATAATTTACTTCCCCTAGTTCACGGTATGGAAAGAAATTTGATAATCAGGTCACATTCGAATAAGAACTTATACTGGTTAGCGTTCATAGAAAAGGCATTCTTGAAAGTTATGGGTTACGGTTACAATTTGCAAGGCTCCAATATGGCGTTCGACGTCTACATGCTCCTGGGCTGGATACCAGAGATAATCATAATACACGAAGGTGGCCTGGTCGATCTAGCTACCATATGGAAACAATTTGAAGATGGCAAAGTCACATTGGGTGCTGGAACGGGCCAGATGAGCTCTAGTATAGCGTCAAAGTTGAAGCTAGTTCCCGAACATGATTATTCGATTGTGGCATACTCCAAAGAAACCAATAAAATTACATTGAAAAATCCTTGGGTAGAGAATTCCATAGAAAACCGATATATCAAGCTTACGCATCTTGACCAGTTGGCGTATCTCTATGTCAATTGGAATCCTTCAATTTTCAAATACTCTACACAATTATCTCTAGTCCATGTTAGAGAAACAATAGATTATTATCTCTATGAAAATCCTCAGTGTTCATTTTGCAACAACTCTGAAACCGAGCAGGAGGTTTGGATTCTACTCGAGTATCACATGGATACGAAACTGGAGCAGCGTTCGGCAAGCATCTATACCTATGCCACCAAGGAAGGGGAAAAGGTATTTACACCCAAGGACTCCTTGTGTATTTCCAAAGACAACAACTTGAAGGTGAGAGTGAAATTGACAAAGCTCAGTCTCGCCCCTAGGCAATGCTACACCCTGGTGGTATATGGGAAACACAAGGGAACAATGACTATTCGTATCTACCACAACATTGCCGAGGACATCAAGCTAGTCAAAGCAGCTCCAAAGTATCCTTTCTTCACGCCGACGATTAACGATAGATGGACCATTGATTGCAGTGGTGGAAATTGGTCTCTCTCATCCTATATCATCAATCCAGAGTACCATTTAGAAGTAAGAGACCACTGTCTGCTTCTAATTGGTCTATTCATTGATTCTGAGATGTCTGTGAACATACATATATTCCACTCACTGAGACCTGATAAGGCACGCAAGATCCGCAACTTTGACAAGTCAAAGCTACTTTTCGACGAGAACTACAACCAAGGTTACCAGTCGCATGGCTTAACACTTTCACCCGGTCACTACAAAGTTGTGGTCTCCACCTTTGACCGTGTAGTTGCCCCCTACACTCTTGTATGCAACTATGGCGCCGATCCGGATGTCCTAACCTTGAGCAAGGTACCGGCATCGTTGGGCCTCTTTTCAAAATCCACGTCCCTCGCATGGCTGGGGGCGAACAGAGTGAAGGTCTATTTCAATATTCCGTACTCGAACACTGCATTCTCCTTCCACATTTCGTATTCGACAACTTCAGACCCCAGTCCGTCTACCATCGCTGACTACAGACCCGCAATGAGAGCGTCGCTTTTCAACCACTCCAGCTCGGTCCCCCTCCAGATCAATGACAAGTGGAGCAACGAACTCTTTGGTGTCTTTGTGGACTGCCTAATTCCTAAACCTGGCGACTATGTACTACTAGTAGAGCGTTTCGAGGCAGGTTCGGGCTTCTGTCACATCAAGGTCGCTGCAAACCGTCAGTTCTCGCTTATCTAGCTGACAATAGCTGGCAAAAGATATCGAGCCTGGTTGCATTTTTGTGCACGTGAGCGTGTTGATAATTACATCGACGTGTTAGAATTGAATTTTTCAGCTTAACGGTCTTTCTGGATACACATTGACTAATAATGAAAGGCATTGGAGTCCAGATCTTGGCATTCGTCGCTTTATTGGCGCTGTGTGCCACTGCTGCGTTGAGTAGCAATGATTTGAATGAGATATTGAAAGACGGTGGAAAATCGAAGACACTCAAATTGACAAGTGAAAACGTGAACACGATTTTGGAGGGCAAGAGGGACTACCACGTTATCTTGATGATGTCGTCGAGCTCCGTGCAGTTCAATTGCCCCTTGTGTAACGAGTTGCGGCCAGAATTTGAGATTCTTGCCAATTCGTGGTTCCGGGAGCATCCTGATGGGGTAAAACAGAGCGAATCTGACGACAGTGAGGAGCAGAAGAACGTTTTCTTCGTGTACTCCGAGTTCATCGGAGCGCAGGAGGTGTTCAAATCATTCAGTCTTAAGAACATACCTAAAATTTTTTACATTCCCCCCACCACCAACCCCAAAACCTTAAGCTACTTGCTGGACTTGGAGGAGTATCAGTTCTACGCTGGAGACCACAAGCAATTGATTGCTGACTGGATTATGGAAACCATAGGTTACAAGATCAATATCTATGTTCCTCCCAATTACAACAGGATTGCAACTATTGCATTCCTGACGTTTGTTCTTGTGCTGCTTATAAAAAGATACAGTTCGTATGTAAGCAAGGTAGTCACATCTCCCGCCTTGTGGACTGGCCTCTCGTTGGTGCTTGTTTTGTTGCTCACTTCTGGCTACATGTTCAATCAGATTAGAGGCGTGCCATATTTGAAGGAATACCCCGACGGCCGTGTTGATTACTTCACAGTTGGCCAACAGAGCCAGTACGGTATCGAGACACAGATCGTGTCTTTCATCTACGGTATCTTGAGTGTGCTTTTCATCCTTTTGGTGAACGGCGTGCCGAACGTCAAGAATCCTCTGGTCAACTTGATTGCTGTTGGCATTGTTTGCATTTTCATCTTCGTATTCTACAGTCTTTTGTTGACTGTATTCGACATGAAAGGAATGGGTTACCCATACCTTCTCTTGAAATTTGGTCTCTGATGCCCAACGGCATCCCCCATCACAAATCTTGACAGAAATCATCTATCAATATACGCTATTTTCTACTTGGATCCGTCTTGTAGTCGTTCTTCCACTCTCTGCATTCTCTGGTCCGCTCTGGCCAACGTCTTCACCGAATTCCTCAATCGTCTATTCAACTCCGTTATTCTCTCGTTTGTCTTCTTGATATCATCGCCGCTTATACTGTCTGTTTGGAGAAATTCCTGGAAGTGGGCCAATCTCCGCTCCATGTGTTTCAATCTGGTCAATAGAATCAACTGAGACTGACCCAATTGCTCGAATCCTTCGCCCAAACTATCAAGAGGACCATTTAATAATGAGTGTATCGTGAGTTCGATAGGATGAAGATCATAGGACTCAGTTTCGGCCTCAGACAACAGCTTTAAATGCGTGCTGCCGTCATTCTCGTCTACGTCACGCATTGTACCAGCTTCAGTATCAACTGAATCACTCGTGCTCATACCAGCTTCATCAGATCCCGTCCAATAAGGCTCAACAGCAAAGAAGAAATATCATCACCAGTCAAAATTCAAAAGTTCCATATGATATTTAAATCTTCCTTTATAGCGCCTAATGCTGTTTGAGCTTATTTCAGTATCATGTCGTTCATAGATAACAAAGAGGAAGATACGATCCTATATAGACTGGTAGGGTCATTGAAGGGCGGACAGATAGAGAGATTTAAAATACGCTACACAGCAGGGTCATCTGGAGATAGTCCGGTCATGCCTCATAGAAGTCTCTGGGTCAAGGTCAAAAACGTGGAGAGCATAGCATTGAGAGCTGCATACCTTGCGGGGCCATACGTGCTTTATGTAGACTGCCGTAGCGAGGAGTTTGACATCGACAAGAAATGCTTTGTCACGGCCGAGCAGCCAGTGTATGAACCTCAGCTTCTCCCCGGACAGTCGTTTTACGTCGAGCTTTCTTGTCATACGTACAGGGATGTGTACGAGTGGACCGTCGACGTGATATCGCAAGTCATATTTAACAACACGGTTGCGGTGGGGTTTGAGATTATGGTGGGAACATCGAAGAAGATACTACACGAAACCTCACTTCCAGATAGGAAGATAGCGAACTTCGACAAGATAGGCACATTCGTATCGCCACAGATTTTGGATGTGGTAAACCACGATACAGACGATTTGTGGAACTTGCCCGTACCCGATCCAGAGCGTCCCATTCACTTGGTCATTCTCACACATGGTTTGCACTCTAATGTGAGCACCGATATGTTGTACTTGAAGGAAGAGATAGACAAATCAAGACACGAAAACATCGTCGTGAAGGGGTTTTTCGGAAACGTCGGCAAGACTGAGAGGGGGATCAAATACCTTGGAAGTCGGGTTGCAGAATATATCATCGAGTTGGTCACCAAGAATTCATTATACAAGAATAAGGTGGACAGGATCTCATTCATTGGCCATTCTCTTGGAGGCTTGGTTCAAACTTTCGCGATAGCATATTTGAAGAACAACTTCTCGTGGTTCTTCGAGACAATACAACCCATTAACTTCATTGCTTTGGCGTCACCAATGCTTGGTGTGGTGAATGAGAACCCGTTGTACGTGAAACTTGCCCTTCTGGCAGGTTTGGTGGGGAGAACAGGACAGGATATTGGCTTGAGGTACTCTGAAAACGGATCAGAGCCATTACTAGTACTTTTGCCGACAGGGCCCACCCATCAGGTTTTGAAGAGGTTTGTCAGGAGAACCGTTTACGCGAATGCCATCAACGATGGGATCGTACCCCTAAGAACCTCCTCTCTATTGTACTTAGATTATAGAGGATTGAGTCAAGTGATTAATTCGTCTGAAAACAAATTGAGCGCTGTTGAGGATAAGCATCTGGAAAACGGTATGTCCGCAGTGGAGAAAATACCCAAATCAAAGGTGGTTCAAGATGAATCCGGATTTCTGCCCGTTCAATCATTTTTGTCTTACTTTATGCCACAGAAACAGGTCCAAGAAGGTCTGAGTCGATTGAACAAGTTCCAAACTACAAATAGATTAGATGATAGTGATGAATCGTCCAATTCAAACAAGATTGATTTGCTTTCAAGATCGTCCATTCTAGAGACTGCATCCTCATTAATACTACCACCCTTACCCCCTACGAAGTACATCACTGACCCTAGTTCTAGAGAAGATGTTGTCATTCATGATGAAATTTATGGGGAGAAAGACCTTCCACCCAACAAAGAAGACTATAAAGAAGTTACAGATGATCATCTTAATTCTCAGATTGTATCAACCAGTCAAGAAGGTCTGTCTTCAGGACTTCGCAAGAGATTCTTGAGTTCAATGGACTACAACCGTGACAAGGTAGAGCTTGAAGAAAAAATTGCTAGGGAATATCATAAGAACATGGGGTGGAGGAAGGTCTTGGTGAAACTCAATCCAGATGCACACAATAACATTATAGTCCGAAGGAGGTTTGCAAATGCTTATGGCTGGCCCGTAATACAACATTTAATAGAGAATCACTTTGACATGGATTCAACAAGTGCTCAAGATACTGAAAATTTGAATATGGTAGATAGTGTGGACAATGACATCGATCTATCTGATATATTGTCTCGCGACTTGATTAGCCGGCAGAACGATGCGATTGATAATGAAAGTAAAAGCATACAGTCTTACGAGTTACAAAATGAACATCATTGGATTAATTCTAAGGACGATTCTAACTCTATGTTTGCTGTTGGTCCCGCAGGTTTACTTGCTGATGTTAGTGAGATGGTTGGTAATTTTAAGGATCAATGGGCTAACTACGCCATAAAAGAGCGGACAACCCCAAAATCATCTATGGATGATGATCAGCGGATAGAGGAGGCGTCTGATATGCCATTTGATGGGAATCCCCATATTATCGGCGACTTTATATAACCTTTGAATATTTATTTGAATATTTCAATGAAATATCTCATTAGCAGTTTATGACTTTTCCTCCACCTGGGTTTTTTCCATCTCCTCCTCTTCCTCTTCTTCCTCTTCTTCCTCCTCTACAGGGAACAATTCGTTTATCTTTTCTATTATTGAGGTACACCTTTCCTTGCTAAATCGTTGATCACATTCTTCCACCAAAGCATACAATGTTACCATTGATCTTGGTAGAGAGTTGACTATTTGCAACTTTTCTACCTTGACCAAGTCAAAATCACTCAAAAAAACCATGAGTTCCTTAAACTTCTCTTCAGAGGTTATTTCCGAGGACGACATATCCTCTAAGTACTTTAGCGTATCTCTTGTTATTACCTCTAGATCCACACCACAAGCAGAGAATCTTTTCTTTTGGTTTTTTCCATCATTTCTATCATTATCAAAAGTCCAGTTGTATTTTTCTTTCAAGCCCCTCAAATGACATGCAACCTCATAGTTTGATAAGAACTTATCCCTTGGTTTTAGTATCTTCATTACAATTGTTAATAAGATGAGCTTGATATGAGATGAAAAAAAATGAAAAATTCAATGGCAACTAGATAAGAGAGTGAGCAATTTGCATTTCTACTTGGGCTTGGATGACCAGGCTAATTGTTGATCCTAATGTGCTATATAAGGATCTTGCTGGCTACACAGACTCCAATACTTGCAGGGTCAGAATATTAGGCCAAGTAATGGAATATAGGGATGAGGCATCTGAGTTGATCATCTCTCGAATACCAAATTTAGCAGAAGGTGAGAACGATGATTTGGGGCAGATTACCCAGGTTGGGTTGAATGTCTTCAACATTCTATCGGAATTGGACTCCGAAGTCACATACAGAGGAAGCCTTGTTGATGCTGTGGGGTTTTGGAATGGGAAGGATGTCAATGTCATCGAATGCCAGATAGTGAATGGTCAGTCGGTGATACCTGATGAAAGCATAGAGGTGTTGAAAGAGATGGGGAATATGAAAAGCCTAGCGGGCTAGCTCGTGCTACAAATACTTTTGATCTACATATTGTCTGGAACTAACTATTTTTGGGAGAATCCTGGATTGAAGTTAATGGATGTTGTGGTAGAGCCCGTAGTAAAAAACTCATCCCAGATGGACTCGGTTGGCATTTGTTGTAATAGCTCGAAGATGCGCTTTCCATCTTTAGAAGTTATGGGTCTCGTGCTGTCATTGGGTGAGCTGTTGTACCCGAAAGGAGAGTAGTCATCCGCTGACTGTGTACCCGGATGGGGTCTCATCATACCGTTATCTGAATCTGTCCTTGAAACCCCTGATTTGAGTGACTCCTTCTCTAGCTCATCGAAAAATCGATCTATATCGTCGTGATTTTCCATGGTTGGCATGTCCTTACTTTGACCATTTCCATTAGTGTCGTGGTTTTGCGCCAAGAACTGTTCACTGTCACTTATCCATTCAAAGGTATCACGAACATTTCTATCAACTAAGTCGTTATTGGTTTTGTCCATCAACAGTTCTATCATGGCCTGAGATTCTTGCGCATAACCTGGAGTTTCTAATTCAGATTGCCCATTGTCGAAAGGATTTAGCTTTTTAGCTAACCTAAGCTGCTGTTCTTGGGTGTACTCTTTTGCGTCATCGTCTTTGTTGAGATTTTCCATCAATTTTGATAAATTTGGGTTGGTGGAGCTGCTATAGTTTTGGAATTTCTCGTTCAATGCAGCTGTGGAGCATCTGTATAGTTTAACATCAAACTTCAACTTCATTATCACCATTGCCAAATTTTCAAAAATGTCCTTGCATGTGCTTGCAGCGTCACAAGTATCAATCAATGATACTAGAACGTTTAGGCATTGAGAGGTTATTGCTTTAACCTCTATCAATCGCTCGGGCTTCGAGAACTGGTCGCAGTTATAGATAGTATAAAGATAAGACGTGCCCGCCATAAATAAATTATGGACTGCAGCCCATGTGTAATTTATACTTTTGGTCGAATGTAGCTGAGAATAGCACTGTATAAGTCCTTTGGACGCCTCATTCACTATTTGGAAATCCTGATCAGACAACTTGTAACATCGAGGAGATATCCCGTGTATGTAAAGTAGTGTGTGATAATAGTTGAGAGAGAAAAAGGAAAGATTGAAATCACAATTCATCTTGCGGGACGTTTTTGGAACATTTTGTTTCCAGTTCTCCAATTTTTCAGATGCATACTGTTTCCACTCATCTAAATCTCTAAATCTTCTGGGGATCTCGCAGCAGTCGTACAAGATACTGTGTACCTCAGACTGAATTTGTCTGACTCTAAGAAATGCAAGTGAAATAGATTTGTAAGTGGGCATACCGCTAATATTAGCAGAATAGTCACCGTTGTTCTCATCATTCGGTGTCATCAATGCATCATCCAATTCCGACGGAAATGGTGTACTGATGCTCTCATCCGGAATCCCTATCGGTCTGTTCAAATAAAAGCATACTTGTCGGTCGATTGAATAAGTACACCAAAAGAGTCTTCTTCTCTTATCTTTTGTAAAGGAATCTCCCTCAGGTTTCTGATTCCCTAGCTCGTTATGCAACCCTATATCCACACACACTCTAAGAGCAGTACCCAATAAGTACCAAACGCCTGGTATTCCTGGCTTCATTATAGAATAGGAAGAAAGAAGCAAAATTCCTGATAAACTTTCAAGTTGGTCGCTCAGGGTATACACTACATCGGCATATTTCATACCGGCAACCTTGAATGAATCTGATATCGTCCTCGGATATTGTAGGTGATGTGAAGAGCTGGCAATAGCAAATACCAAGTTCATAAAATATAAGGGTTTATGAAAAATTTTTGGCACCACTACGTACTCGTTCATTTTCGAGGGATGTATCCCCAAGTCCAGATACTGCTGGAACTGAATCTTGTATTGATGGAGCCATGTGCTCTCTTCTGACACTATGCAATGCTGGTACACTGACCTGTTGATTGCGGTGTAGTTAGATGCCAACGATACATCGTAGTCGAAATCCCCGTATATGGGTACAAAACAGTCTCGTATAAATTCTTCTCTATGGAGAATTGGTAACTGGCTGTTCGACTGCGCAAAGAACACCCTGAGAAACTCTATAGCTGTCTTCTTAGGGGGTAGTATCGCGGGAAGAATACTTTCAGGTTTCAAAGATATGGTGGGGTCGTTGATCGAGTTAGAATTCGACGATTTCTTGTTGAACCGTAATGCTGTTGTTATCAACCTCACAAACGACACGTTGGAGGACATCCCCGTAGAGCCCTCCAAAACCTTCCCAGCCAACAGCCCCGCCTCCTTCCGTTCCTTTTTCACCGCACTGTCTTTGCTCTGCACCGGCTTCACCTCCCCCTCGGTGACTGGCGTAAGCTCCGTCGCATTGTCGAAATCAATACCCTTCTCATTCAACTTCGCCTCGAGCATCGCTATTCTGTCTTCCAAGTGGATCACATACGATCTAGGCACCTCTCTGCCCGTCGCCGGGTCGAGTCCCACACATTCAACCCCTGCCTTGGCACATTTGGCACATCGAGGAAAGTTTTGGTCGCATCGGACTTTCTTCAATCGACACCGTTGGCACGCAGAAATCGACCTCGAAATCCCCACTATTGTGGATGTCGGCCTCTTGGACAGATGCTCGTCCTCTGTGCTGATGTCTCTTTGACTCCTTTTCGATGACATCCTCACTTCATGTATAGCTTAATTTCAATTCTAATCTGAAAAAAAGGCGAGATACTACTTGATAAGAAATATTGGAACATCTGTATTGAAAAATAGACCAAAAGATACATAGATATATTAAATTACATTGAAAATCAAGCCTTAACAGTATAAATAGATTAAATATAATAGTAGGCGGGCCACTCAAGTCAAGTGTTTGACCTGGGCCTTTTCAATCTGGAACTTTCCTGCTAGTTTAGGGATAAAAAGCTCGTAGTTGGCGGATTTGCACTCGTAGTCCAAAGGATCGTCCTCCACATGAAGGGTGGTGACCAAAGTGTCGGACAACAAAGGATATTTGAGATCTGTTTCTGACGATTCCTTGGTGGAGGAGACTATTTCGGTGGAGTCGTCCACATACAGGGGGAATCTCCTAATGTCCTTGTCGACGTCTGACTTGTATTTGGACTGCGAGCCGATGATGAGGTCGCACCAGTTTCTCTTGTTCAAGAACAGATTATTGCCTCTGCTTTCTCCGTGCGGCTCCTTGTCGAAAATCGGCACGATGTCCTCGTCACAGAACTTGTTGAAGTGATGTATTTTGCTTCTTTTTTCGAGCAACGTCGCCATAGGGTTGGGGGGAGGCGCGTTACAGATGGCCGAACTGATGATGTTGAAGATGAGTCTGGGGTCGTTCTCGGGCTCCTTCAACAACTGTTCGTTGGTGGCCTTGATGTCGCCGGATTTTGCCAGGATTAAATGAGCGTGGGGGTGGTGGTGCATTTTAGACTTGACTCTGCCAATGGCACATAAGTGGACGTCACCGGACAAAATGGTGATTCTCACTCCCTTGGAACTTCCGAATTCCATCATACGGTTGACCAAGTAGTTTCTCTCCTTCTTGTGATGCTTGGAACACCAGTGATCATTCAAGTCATCTAAAACTTCTACTCCTCCGTCAAAGTCATTAACCAATCCATGGTTAATGATACCTTTTTCTGCCATCTTCTTCACAGGCTTTAAGATGGGGGAGTTGAGCAACCACTCAAGCCAAACCATTCGGGGATAGAATATCGGAACACCCAATAGAACCAAGAGATGCTTCACTTCAGGTGCCTTTTCCAACTCACGATTAAGTCGATCAAAAACGATGTCATACGATTCGGGGGTGACAATCTGTTTCAATTTTCTTTCCGTACGGCAATCCAATCCAATAAAACTGATCTCTTTCCCCAATCTCACGTAATTAGAATGATTTTTCTCCTTGATGAATGGACCCTTGGATTTTCCTAAAATCCAGGATGGTTCCAGTTCGTGCAATTCCTCCGTGGGAGACATAAGATGTTGGAAGAGCATGTAGTGCTTGTAGGCAATGTTTCCAACCTCTACAAAAACTTCCTGTGACATCGTCACGTCATGGTATGAGCCGAAACCGTCTATAAGATCGTGATCATCGAAGATGTTCACTCCTGGAATCTGAGCCATTGCTGCTGGAAACAAGGACTGCAAGGTACGGCCCTTCATTCCTTCCCAGTATCCTTTTCCAAACCAAGATAAATAATTATTAAGATAAAAGTCCTCAAGCTCCTTCTTCAACTCGTCAGTAGACCGCATTTTCTTCTTCTTGAGAGGATTCGATTCACTCAACCACTCCTCGAGCTTCTTGGAGTGTAGCCTGACTGCATCTGAATAAATCTGGTCACCACCTCCAAGCATTACATGGTAATGCAAATCCTTGTGCTTATTCAAAACGTCATACCACAACGAACTCTTGTATTGGGAGGTGTCGGTGCCTAGAGAGAACCCATTACAAGAATAGGAAACCACATTCATCGATTGTTGCTTTGAGGGCACAAAGAACTGAAACGTACTCTTATCTATGCTTCCCACGAAATATTTCACTCTCTGCTCGTAATCCACCAAGTCGAAGCCAATGTCGTATCGCACGAAAGAGTAGCCATCCTGCTCGTGGTATACTTTTCCCTTGAACTCACCTTGTGTGATTTTCACATCGTCGTTGCTTCTCTTGGACGGGCCCAACTTGTACGTTACCCGAGGAACCTCTGTCATATCTTTCAACACTAACATCATGTTGGCCCTGTAATTGTCCTGACCATTTTCAAACGTGCCGGCAAGCTTCAAAATGGGCCCACATCTGATATCTATACCGTCTACAGCCTCATCCACTGGTAATTTCTCGGGCACATTCTCTCCCGACTCTTTATTGCTGTGCAAAAACTCTTCTATAGGGTATTCCTCAAACCAGTCGCTCTCTGTCATCGCTATTACCGTTGTTTTTTGTATTATCGAACGCTTCCAATAGTCTCTGGTTCCCCAATTGATAATATCCTCGAGAATTCCCTGATACCGTTACTGAAAACTATATATATGTGGAATTTCAATGCTACAGTAGTTTTATTTAGCAATGATGGTGAAAAATTCCCATCTGAATTTACCTGTTTCGGTTAGATAGTTGCGTAATGCTGTTTAAGCCAGAGATTACTCGCTATACAAGAGGTGGGCCTACATGCACACTATGGGTGCTTCCACGGCTGGTTTGGCCAGATAGGAACTTAGTCACGTCCCCAGCTAACGTAGAGGACGTGCTGCACACTGGCCGTTCGTCTAGGGACCAGGATGGATGCTGAGTATCCCACAACAGGAGCTGTGGTCTGTGTGAGAGCTGTGGATGTCGGGGTCGCCAGGTACTACGTGACGTTGCATCGCGAAGCTGCTATGGGAACGGGTAGACCACTGCAGGCTCGTAGGCCGTGGAACCCCAAGCGCCGTCAGGTTGACGAGAGTGTGTAGAGTCTCCTGAACATGCTGGTAGTACAGTCAATTCCATCCACGCCTAGCCTAGGTCTAAACGAGATAGAACTAATGCTGGCAGTGTTGCCAGCACTGGTTCCCATCTATTTGAACAGTGCCAGTGCCCGTTCTGGAAACGTTGGACGGCTGCTTCCAGTGCTTCCACGTACTGCTGCACAATTACATTGCTGAAAAGGGGAATCGCTCACTGCAGCACAACTCCCACGATGAGCTGAATGACCCACCCACCGTGGAAAGGCAACTCGACCATCGGAAGATGGTCGAGTTGTCACGTCCGTGCGTCTCCTGAGGCTCTTGTACTCTCTACGTGGCGCGGCCCGCCGCATCCTAAACCGCTCTTCTAGCCCTCTGGCGACGCTGATAGCCCCCGCAGCTCTGACGACGATAACCTGGCCTTTATGACCCTGGATACTATGGCCTTGGTGACTGTGCTGCGTTCGCACCCCAGCCTCATGTGCACCGTTGCCTCTCTAGCTGACCTCCCCGCGCCTTTGCCATGTCCAAAACACATGATGAGCTCCCAGCTGGTTCCGTGGTGTGACCTGCAGACGCACAAACAAATGACACTCTCGTCAACCCCATCACCACATTCCCACACTTCTAAGGCCCCCGTGCCGCTCGTGGCCCCATACTTGGCTCTGCTAGGCTTTCCCTCACCGTTGCTCATCGTAGTCCATCAATCAGGGCCTCATACAATGGATTTCTTCCCACGCGATAGCACTATCCTCGCTGGCGATTACACCGCATTGTATGTATGGAATCATTTATATGCACACGGTATTCACTTCGTATACGGAGGAACAGCAAGCATTGGGCCTGTAATTGTTCGCGGTTTCTCGTCACAATAGCGTTGTAGATACCAGGTGGCCCCAGGGCTGGCGACAGTTGCACCTACGGGTGCAACTGTCCACCGAGGACCTGTTGTTTCAGGCTCAATGAGCTCGAATCACTGGAAGCTGCGTCCAGCGCCGGCACCTGGTGCCTTTCACGACGCAGCCCGCGAACGCCATCGCCTGGTTGGTCTCGTAGTCTCAGATCTGGTGGTTGGCCAGACTTCCATCGTGCACTGCGTCTTCGACCGACTGAGGGCGGAATTTGGCTAAACGACGCTTAGGAAATTTCACTACGAATGAGCAAGAGCCTGTATAGTGATGACTCTTGGCAAGCTCCATATATAAGAACCAGATGGACACAAATTGGCATCTCATGGTAGATGGAGAGGATAGAAAGCGTCAGGTAACGTACACAAGTGATAAACTTCGAACTCCAGCTTTAGGGACTTTTGAAGCACATTCTTGTTCGTGAGCAAACGAGCATAATTGGTGGAGCTATTTCGAGCATTGAGCATTTAGCAATATCTGGGGTTGAAATAGTGGAAAAAGAACAATTGCATTCAAGAGTAAAGCAAGCTAAGGGAGCAGGATGTCAGCAATATTGTCGAACCCGCAATTTGCCAGGCGAGTGTCTTTCAACAATCTCAATCCGGACTACATAGGGTTGGACAACCCGGCCGTGGGTGCAAGCAAGCCCAAATTGGACTACGAGGATTTTGGATATGGGGGAAAATCTGTCTTTGGAGACATCGACAATCTTTTCAAGGTCAATCACATTTCTACACCTAGAAGGAAGAGCAAGTCGCAGGCGCTGGAAGAACGGCCCAAGTCAATTTTAAAAAATAAGGATGTGAACCCGAGAGTGATGGACACCACCATAAACTACCACGAGAACGGAGAAGTTGTGGAATCGGACTCGGATTCAGAAGAAGCGTCTCCCTTGATGAAGCCGTCACAGGAAAACGGCAAACGCATGTATACCCACATGACCGACGAGCAACTCATGGAGTTGGATCCACAGTTCAAGCTAACAAAGTCCAAGACGAACAATATGGACCAATTCAAATTCGACTCCCAAAAGACATACTATCTTCCGTCCAGTAGACGTTCATCTGTGGTGACAAATAGTAACACGAAATCTGCATATCCCTCTTCCAACGAGAACAACTATAAGTCTATGAGCTTAACTGTGCGGCATGTGGAATACGATAAAATTTCATTGCACAGGACGATATTGACTGTCATTTCTGGCAGAAAGCACACATGGAACTCGACTGACTGGTTCTTGATGACCAATCAAGCGTCCGATACCAATAGGCTTTTGGTAGATGGGGACCATTTAATAGTTGGATGTTTGATACCACTAAAGTTTTTCAAGCAGTGTGAACAAAAGAAGAAGAATGGAGAGGAAGTTGCCTACAAAAAGTGTGAAAGCCTCTTGGAATATTTGTATTCGCTGCTTCCCTCTGATTTGAAAATAAAGATAACTGTGGAATTGATAACGGACAACGATTTCGAGAACGACAACTCCAAGAAGCCCTTAACAGGTTCAAAGTACATGTTGTGGCACTTGACGAAGCAGTATCAACCTACACTTATAGTAGTTGGCAATAAGTCTACGAACCTTAATTTCAAATACCCAAAAAAGATCAAGAATTCGCAAAATCAAAAGGATGAATATCTTATAAAGATGAGTTCGTATATTGTAAAATACTCCACAGTCCCCGTCATAATTGTCGGAAACAGCACGACGTATCATTTTGACGATTCAACGAGAAAACAGAATTCGAACATCACTTTCACATTTACACCTTCGTCCGAGCATAAAGGTTCATCATCGTCCATAGAGTCTTGTGACAGCTATAACGGTGAATCTGAATCTATTAGTACCAAATTGGAAGGCTTATGGAATAGCGACTCCCATGATAAATTCAAAGATATGATCACAGCTGTGTCTGATAATTCATTCAATGATTCCATGAACTACATAAGAGCAATCGGTTCGAAAGGGGAAAACCTCAAAATCGACAATAAGATTCATTCGATGTACAGAAGCCAAACCCAAAGCAGCACTAACGCAAGGTCTGTCAACTCTAGTGATAGAATGTACAAAGTCAGAAGCATGATATCCTACAATGAAGATGATGAAATCAAGAACGATCAAATCAGAAAAGAAAAGAAAAAGCTGAATTTGAAGCAGTCAAAGTCAGACAGCCAAATAACTCAGTCATTACCCAAAAAGACAAAGAAATCAATTTGGAAAAGATTAAACGTATTCAAGTCTCGAGACTAGTACACTGGAGAATGGCAACGTGGGAATTGAGCTGGCCTTGTCTCACGTTCGCTCACTGCATTTCATACAGTGTTCACACATAGCAAATATATTTAATATAAATAGTCGGATCATAATAGACCGTGAAGGCTCTTCAAGGGCTAAGCAATGTGTATTCATTTCGCATTTCTATCGGGGCATAATCAGAGTAAAAACGGCGCCTTTCATTTCGAAAAATCGGTCAATCTACTTTGCCATAGATCTAGCTCTGCGCTGGATGACTAGGCAAATTCAAGATGAGTATGATGTGAAAGTTATTTATCGGATTAATTTGATTATTCCATCTTCAAGGTAGTGAAGTGGGGCATCGAAGAGATTTTTCTTATGCTACCCAAATAAGATACCACATTGACGTATTGTCAGTACTATGATATTCATTTGGAAGATTAGAGTGTCAATTCAACTTTTTTCAGAAACTTTTATAAAATAGGGCGTGTGGCGCAGTTGGTAGCGCGTTCGCTTAGCGTGCGAAAGGTCTCGGGTTCAACTCCTGACTCGTCCATTTTTTTTGCTCACTTGCACAATCAAATGATATCCGGGAGATTGAGACGAGAAGTCTGCCAGGATAATGACTCGCTGAACACGATTAGATTCGCTTTGTACTCAAACGGACCCGGGTCTTCTACTCTAGTTTAGAATGGCCAAATACTTGGATAACATGGGGGATTTACATCTCATGAGTTGAGTTTTCAGCATAATCTTGATTTAGATTATCACAAGCACTCCATCGAAAATTTGGAGCGTTGAGAAGAAATCATTGAGGTCCAAATAATTGTGCCCAAGTCATACGGATTAAGTATCCGTCTTCAGTAATGATATAGATAGATAGCTTCGCTTTACAAGCGCCATGGAATTTAAAAAAAAATGGACGAGTCAGGAGTTGAACCCGAGACCTTTCGCACGCTAAGCGAACGCGCTACCAACTGCGCCACACGCCCTATTTTATAAAAGTTTAAATTTGTCAGCTCACTATAATGAGAGAATCTTTGATTGTCTCAGTAACCTGCGGAATCAGTTGTGCTACGTTATGCTTTGCAAAATCTATAACCGCTTAAATTAAGGCATAAGTGTTATTGCAGAGCTATTTTCTGTGTGCAACTTCAAGTTTTTTCCGTTTTAAACCCCAGCGAAGCTCACATAATTCTCTATTTCAAGACTACTCTGCTTGATACGATTTGCAACTTCTTACAATTATATCATATGAAAGTAACAACAAATTTACCGGTTCATAGCTGTCACATGAGGATTTAGGCCTAAGGGTTTGAAGCGTGAAGTGTTTTCAAAAGACACCATAACACTCTTATATGACAATATAGGATACTTGGTTGCATCAGTTTTACTTTTAGACACTTTTTGTAGAAATTCATACTTTTTAATTTATTTATACTATCATAAATTTGTATCTGAATAACTTTACGTATCAGGACATGTCTTAACAGTAGTTATGAACTTACACGATGATTCCGGTCTCTATAGACACATCAACGACGGAGGTCCTTGGATGGTATAGAGATTGAAATATGGGGTAAGAAAGCCTTGAGATCGCAGTGCGACGAAATAGAATAGTTTGCAGTGATGTCCTATGGTGAAAATCTAGTTAAGTCTTCAAAAGATGATCCATTTTTTCAGTTGCATATTAGTTGCATTACTTGCACGTTGGGTGTCATGCAATGTGGCTCCTCCCTTGACCAAGACCTTTTCTTTCTCTGACTTCATAGTGCTTCCTAAAACCAACGTTTTGTCATCGACACCCTTCTCCACGACAGTGTGTATGACCAAGAACTGATTTGCAAGAGTGGGGGCCTTGTAATTTATTTGTAAGTTCTCCACCTTGAAATCATCTTTCAACCTGGACTTGGTTAATGCTGACAAGGATGCATTTCTTTTGAAAGTCTCATTCAAAATGGTAGCGATGATTCCCCCGTGCACTAGAAACGGATAGCCACAGAGCTTGCGTCCAACGTGTATTATACTAACACTTTCGTTCGTTTCCTTGTTGAAAAAAGTGACTGGCTTGATCAAAAACCCACCGGGCCGTGCCAAAGTGTGGGAAACTATGGAAGACAGTCCCTTATCTGCGATCTTCTCACTACCACCCTTTCCATGCTTGTATATTGAATTGTGGTCAAGGTCCTCCCACGATTCCGTCTTGGTCCACAAACCTTCATTTCGTGGGTGATTCAACTTCTGGTAAATCGGTAGCTGCTTGAGTCGGTGTGTCAATTGAATAGGCAACAACTCGTCGTCCTCATCCTCAACGTCAACCGCGTACTTCTCGTAAAGATTGAACAAGGTGTTATTATACCCCAAATAGAGCCCCAAAGCCAAAAACCCTGTCGTTGCTGTCCAGTTGACAAATCCCTTCTTACGCTGTCTCAAGTGGTCAAACGGCGAGTCAAACTCCGATCTTGTCACGTAATGTCTGCGGGACAGCCTGCTTATCGCACACCCGAGTCTGCTTATGGGCAATCTACACCTAGGGAGTGAGGGGAGAACCATTTTCGTGTTCACCTGTTCGACTCTCCATCTCATCTAGATTTCTACAATGCTTACTGAAAGCGCACGACCCACAAAAAGAGCTCCACAATCGATAAAACACTGGAGGACGTAACTGTACCGCCGTGTGTAACAATGCAGATTTGGCGCCACCGCTGATTTTCCTTCTTCTCGATTCGTACCACTATTGTCCCATTTCTGCGATCTACATCTCTTTCCAGTGTTATTCATGAAGCGGATGCTGAAAAATCTCCGCGCAGTGCTCCTCTGCTTTGAGTGAAGTGCCAGCATTCCCCATAAATGGCCACGACGGGGCAACTTCGCCCAGGACGAGACAGGGACGCAAAAGACCGAACACGCCGTTGAGTATCAGCGTTATAGATTATTCAGGCCACGTTACCAGAGAAGCTGGTCTGCTGCACTGGAGTGGATCTGAGATCTGCTGTGTCAATGCATGGAAAGGGAATAAGGAGATGGAAATATTTAGATAAAAGAGGTGCGCACCTGTAGACTGCTGCAGCATCTATTATACGGTGTTTGAGAGACGACAGGCCCGGTAAATGGCCACGTACAGATACTAATATCTTTCAGACTGTAGACATATGTAGACGACACTGTGCAAGCGAAGCTCAACGCAACCACTGCCTTGGTAGCCTCCGGGCCTTCACAAAGATAGCTATCTGAGGCCAATTTCAATGCACAGCGCTTTTGAAACGGCAAAAAAAGCACGGGCTGCGGTTGATCCTGCGAGATGGTGGCACTTATACGAGAGCCTTCAACACAAGATACAGAACTCGATATCGAGCACTCCGGAAAAGGCCACTAACCACATGACTCGACCATGCCCAGCAGATGCTGGATCTATGTATATAGTGCGCGACAGCAGCCGTTTCACCATGACGCAAATGTGGCAGATGTTTGGACCCAGGCTTGATTTGGGTGCAACGTCGTTACTGTTACGGGACTAACACATCTTCCTTTACTGCATCGACTAGGTTTATTATGGAATCGACGTTATGCACACCAGAACAAACAGGGACTTCGAACGTCCGGCGTTGAATGTTATCGTGCTGTATCTCGCATTCTGCCCTCTTCAATGTGGCATTGTACCTGACCATCAGTTGACCACAACACCCATTGATCGTAGTACGCTGAGATCCAGCCTGGAGTAAAAGTCTGCGATGCACTTTTCCGCATCGACTGAAATAGAGTTCCGTAATGGCAGCGCAACTGCAGGGCCGAAATGGTCCAGACTAGTTACGTCTTCTTGCTAATTCATCTCGCTACTACATCAATGTACATCTACATGAACATATACATTAGCCAAAGCGGCATTCTAAGGGCAACAAAAGTGAGCGCAAATACTACAGTCTTGGAGTAAGCGCATTCCACATCTCGCCATCGTTGACACATTGTCGTCGTTGTGTTCCTGAAAATCGTTCAACGTCGTTGGCGATGGTTTCACAAGAATCCATCTCGGGTGTGCATACGGCGCCATCAAAAAGTCTCTGAAATCTATGACATTTCGAACTCGAAGTAGTTGACAAGCAATGGACAATTCGGACACCGCACGAGAGCTGGGAACGGCATTGGATGACCGCGGAGGCGAAATAATCAAGAGCGGAGGTAACGCTTCCACACCGCCCACAGGGAGTGTTGGGGATGGTGAAATTGGAGAACACCAATACTCCACTCGATCTAAGGCTAAGAAGTTGGATGATGACAGTGGAAAATCGCCGCAACGCAAAAACAAGAGGGTGGTGGTACAGCCTAGATTAAAGCCTGTACCGTACGATAGACATGAAATTGGAACATATGTCAAACAGCCCACAAAGACTCCATCGCTTCAGACCTACGGCAGGCAGTTTTATCAGATAGACGATTATCCGTGCAATAAACGGGGGTTCAAGTATAAGCATTGTCGGCCAAACTTGCTATTCACATCAAACTTGTACTCTACATCCGAGCTTTCCCCATATCAAGTGGGACCGTCGTATTTCGATCGGTCTCGTGGAATTCTCTTTGACGACTCATTGGGTGCTATCACAACTGCTCAGGGGTGGAGGTCCGTGCGTACAAACGTTGGCATGAGAGAAGGAACCTACTACATGGAGTTCAACGTCATAAACGGAAATGACAACAACAGCAAGGGTCATGTACGATTGGGAATTGCAAGACGCGAGGCAAGCTTGGAAGCACCTGTGGGATTTGATGGCTACGGATACGGTCTTCGTGATGTGAATGGAAACAAAGTACATTTGAGCAGGCCCAAGGAGTTTTTCCAAGAGGAGGGGTTTGGTACAGGTGACGTAATTGGATTGCTTGTGCAGTTACCTAGTCTTCAGAAACACAAGGAAAGTGTCAAGAGCTTCCTCGATTCTCAATTGGTTGAAACAGAGCCTCAAGTGAAGGATGAGTTTGAACACACAAGGAAAAAGAAGAAGACTAAACCCCAGAACACCGCGCGAAAGGTGGATGAGAACGTAGGTTTTACTCAGAATGGGAACATTTCAAGGGATCAAGTGCCAATAAAGTATAGAAATGCGATTTACTATGAACAGTTCGAATATACATCGACTAAAAAGATGGACCATCTCTTGAATCCAGTGACTGTCTTTGGTGAAAAGGCAATTTTGGAGCAGCAGTCAGCCAACAATCTAGATGATCTAATCCCTCGAATACCTGACTCCAAAATCACTGTCTACAAGAATGGAAGAAAGGTGGGCATTGCGTTCGAGGACTTGTACTCGTTTCTACCAACAGATGTTGAGGCTGAAGAATTGGGTTTACAATTCAACACGAGACAACAGCAAAACGCCAATTATAGAAACACCGATGATGGTTCCCTAGCGTACTATCCAATGATGTCAGTATTTCAAGGAGGGATTGTCGAATTTAATTCTGGCCCAGAATTCAAGTATCCCATAGAGGACGCAGAATATAGGCCGTTATCAGATCGTTTCGAAGAGAGCGTTATCGAAGAATGGTGCTGGGACATCATAGATGAAGTGGAGGCAGATTACTTGGATAGTTTTGAGGCTCAATAAGATTACTTTGTTACTTGTTTTGTAGAATCGTAATGAATCAGTCGGCGACTATGGATTGCATATCCACTCCCACTTTTTTTGGCTCTATACTGGTCCAACTGCAACCACAATCACTGTTCATACAGCTGTCAAACGTGGGATATATTCGTTTGTGTATGTCCAAACATCGTTGGTGGAATGCCACTGGGCAGTCATTACTGTGACACGTTAACCCAATAGTGACTAGATCATTGCACCGGTGACATACAAGAAGCTTTCCTTCCTTCCTTTTGTCGAGAATCCCGTACCTGTCAATCATATATGGTCTGAGCTCACTCAATGCCTTTAAAGAGAGCACGAGCTTTTCTTCTGTGGTCATCCGGAACCAGCCATCGTCGATCAATCTGTCTATGAGATATGCGGATTCCCGTATAGTACGCTTCAACAGACTTGCGATGATTTGCTGTGCATTTATCCGCCCGATACTGAAGCTGTAATTATAAGACTCAACGATGTTTTCAATGACTTCTTTGATCACCACAAGCTCATTTGCAGTGTAGCGAGAGTTCATCTCAGACATTCCGTCTGTGCTGGTATTCACAAAAATGTAGTGTAGCTCACCCGTCACCTCGTCATTCTTCTTATCTATCTTAAATCCATGCTGTGTGATTCTGCTGTTGATCAATGCGACCACCTGCTCGAGCGTTTCGCCTATATCGGCCTCTGTATTGGTGTCTTCCTTATCGGTTCTATCGAGAATCACTTTGAAATCATCCACGAATTGTTGGTGATTGATCTGTTTTCTCGACCGAATATAGGTCAACACCGCCCTATGAGTATCCCCGTAGATAACCTCACCTCCATCGACCATCGTCTCTTACGTTGAGGCCAGATATTCTATTTTCTATGATCTAGATATGATGGAAGAAACTGAAAAATTTCTGTGCATATTGATAGTCTCTCCTCGAGCCGCACACACAAAGATACGATGAGGTGCAACGACTGCAAAACCACATAAAGATAGTTTGTATAAGTGTATCTAGCCTGTTCGTGGATCATTCTTCTCTCTTACATTCCTGAAGAAGAGCAGAGGTTAGAAAAAAACGAATATGAAAGGTCAGTTATTGACAGTAGCGAGTTTGGTAGGACTTGGGGTTGCATTGATTTTTGAGTCAGTGGTCCCCACACCCTGCAACCCAAGTAACGAGTCCAAGTGCTTTGCCAGGAACAAAGCACTTTCAGGAGAGCTTTCAGAGAAGTTTATGAATGGCATCCAAAGCTTCAAGGCGTCGACATGTCCCAGTGGGATTTCGACGTGCCACGAAGGGTTGAAGCTCACGATAAATAAACGGTTCGATAATCCATCGATTACTTCAGAATTCTACATTCTCTACGGTAAGGTAGAAGCAGAGATAAGAGCAAGCAAAGGACAGGGGATCATCAGTTCCTTCTACCTCCAGAGCGATGACCTCGATGAAATCGACATTGCTGAGATATTTGGAGGTAATCCCCATGAGTTCCAGTCCAACTACTTTGTACGGGGCAACACATCCACGTACGACAGAGGTGGATACCACCAGCTCCCTCCATCGCCTATGGATACGTATATCACGTATGGCATGGACTGGACTCCGGACAAAATCGTCTGGACTGTCAACGGCAATGCCATTAGAGTCCTCGAAAAAGGAGGCCCCCAAGGATTCCCCACGTCACCCATGGCCATCAAGTTCTCTCTATGGGCAGGCGGAGATCCCAGCAACCAGCCGGGAACCATCGATTGGGCTGGAGGCCCCACAAACTACGATGATCTACCCTACGCCATGTATGCAAGAAACTTGAAGGTCCTGGACTATTCCACAGGTCTGGAGTACACCTACGGTAACAGAGCCGGTCGCTGGTCAGCATTGACAGCCCACAACGGCCTCATTGCTAGCAAAGTCGAGGGAGTAGATCTCCAGGCCATGAATCCCAATTCCGATGACGTCGACTCGGGCTCGGACTACGAGATTGAGTACGAATATATATACGAATCTGATAGGGACATATACCAGCCTGATAAACGTTTTCTCCAATATCCCAACACCTCGAAATCGACTACCAACGACTCCCAGTTGTCTTCTCCCATATTGCTGTTGGTAAAGTACTTGTGTATCGAATTGCTTGCGATGCTCATCTGGTTTTAACACCGGTAGTGCACACACCAATCCGGCTTCATACTCTCCGACTTCATTTCATCTGGTGATCTAGTGTCATGGAGTGACAAGCAAGGACATTATTAAGATATATATATATAAGGAAGAGTCTCATCGGACGGATAAAAGTTTTTGTTGTAAACCGAGTATATACAAATAGACGGAGTTTAGCGGCAAAATGGCTACAGGAAAGCAAATAATAGAGCCCGTTTTTGCATCGATAGTGACTAGCGACGAGAAAGAATTCGGACTGTTGCAAGAGTTCTATCAGCAATTCGGGTTCAGGTTGGTGAAGAATTACTCAAAGGTGTCCAATGTTAGGTATATGGGGGTTTCGGACGATCCACGAACCCATCTTGGTGTTTCGAGTGATTCCATCAAGGAGATATGGATGGAGAGTTTCCCGTTGCAAGAGACGGAGTCCAGCGGATGTTTGCGTCCGTGGCAGGAGCATGATGTATACAGCGATGACAATTCAGAGAAGCTCAGCAAGTCGACGCTTTTGAAGATACGTTTGTCGAGCTTGGCAGAGTTCAGCAAGAACAAGCAAGAGATACTCTTTTTTACAACTAACTCGGAAGAAGTGAAGCGTATTCTACTGAAGACAGACACGAAGTTTGAAGCGAATGAGAGGGGTGTGTTGACTAGGGATCCTTATGGTAATACGTTAGTATTCTCCAGCTATGAGACTTTGGTGTCCGATCGCAAATTTGAGTCTCCTGAAGAATACTTGAAATACAAGTCAAAGAAGTTGAAAGAGAAGGCTAGTAAATCGGATTACGAGGTTTTCAGCCCGGAGAAGCCTAAGTCTGATACAAAGAAGAGAAAAATCGCGGTCATGACCTCGGGAGGAGATGCTCCTGGTATGAATCCTGCCGTGAGGGCCGTGGTGAGAACGGGTATTTTCTACGGATTTGACGTCTTCGCAGTGTATGAAGGTTATGAAGGTCTAGTCAAGGGTGGAGATTTGTTGAAGAAAATGGAATGGAGCGATGTCAGGTCTTACCTTTCTCTTGGTGGAACTGCGATAGGAACCGCAAGATGTGCCGAGTTCAGAGAAAGGGAAGGAAGATTACAAGCCGCCTTTAACATGGTTACCAACGGAATTGACGCTTTGATCGTTTGTGGTGGTGATGGTTCTTTAACGGGGGCAGATTTGTTCAGAAGTGAGTGGCCATCGTTGATCAAAGAATTAGTTGATACCAACAGATTGACTGCGAAGGAAGCAGAACCATACCATCATTTGACAATAGTAGGTTTGGTTGGATCTATCGATAATGATATGTCCTCTACAGATGCAACTATTGGTGCCTATTCATCTTTGGCTAGAATAACAGAGTTGGTGGATTATATTGATGCCACTGCAACCTCTCATTCCAGAGCCTTCGTCGTTGAAGTCATGGGAAGACACTGTGGATGGTTAGGATTGATGTCCGGTTTGTCCACTGGAGCTGACTATATTTTCATCCCTGAAAGACCACCAAGCGCTAAGAAGTGGAAAGACGAATTGAAAAAAGTATGTGCAACTCACAGAGCAAAGGGAAGAAGAAAGACCACAGTCATAGTAGCTGAGGGGGCCATAGACGATGAACTTAACCCAATATCTCCTGAGGAGATAAAGGACGTTTTGGTTGAGATGGGTTTAGATACAAGGATTACTACTTTTGGCCATGTCCAAAGAGGTGGTACTGCAGTAGCATATGACAGAATGCTTGCCACTATGCAAGGTGTTGACGCTGTCAAAGCAGTTATGGATAGCACACCTGAAACCCCCTCGCCAATGATAGGAATTCTAGAAAACAAGATTGTCAGACAGCCGTTAGTGGAGGCAGTAAGATTGACAAAGTCAGTTGCCACGGCCATTAAGAACAAAGAGTTTGATAAGGCAATGGACTTGAGAGATTCCAGTTTCGAAGATGCATATCATCAATACTTGTCGATGTCAGTAGACGACGATGGCGTTAAAGTCTTGCCAAAGGACAAGAGGTTGAACATAGGGGTTGTCCATATTGGTGCCTCATCATCTGCATTGAATGCCTCCACGCGTGCTGCCACCTTGTACTGCTTATCCAAGGGTCACAGGTGCATGGCTATTCAGAATGGTTTTTCTGGATTGATAAAGACAGGGTCGATCAAAGAATTGTCATGGCTTGATGTCGAGGGATGGCACAATCAAGGAGGCTCTGAGATCGGTACCAATAGGTCGTTGCCTTCTGAAGATTTTGGAAAAGTCGCATATTATCTACAGAAGTATAACTTGCATGGTTTAATCATCATTGGTGGCTTCGAAAGTCTCACGGCCTTGTACGAATTAAATGAAAACTCCAAAAACTACCCCGTTTTCAATATACCCAAAATAGTGATTCCCGCAACTGTTTCCAACAATGTTCCGGGAACGGAATATTCTTTAGGTTGCGATACTTGTTTGAATCAGTTGGTAGACTACTGTGATGCCGTGAAGCAATCTGCATCATCGTCCAGAAGACGAGTTTTCGTCGTGGAGGTCCAAGGTGGATTTTCAGGATTTGTCGCATCGTACTGCGGGCTAGTCACAGGTTCCATTGCGACCTACACACCAGAGAAAAAAGTGGATCTCAAGACTATCCAGGAGGATATCAGATTACTTTTCGACGTCTTCAAAAACGACAAAGGTGAAGACAAGAACGGTAAGATGATCATCAGGAACGAGCTCTCCAGCTCTGTGTTCACCACAGAGCTTATTTCAGATTTGATCAAGGAGAACGCTCACGGTCGTTTTGAGACGAGGACGGGAATTCCCGGTCATGTGCAGCAAGGGTTCAATCCAAGTAGCATGGATAGAGTGATGGCCGTGAGATTTGCGGTCAAATCTGTCGAATTCATCGAGAACTGGAACGAGACCAAGGACAACTCCGTCGTGATTGGCATAGAGGGCGCAAAGGTCGATTTCTCATCCGTCAAAGATTTGTACGAGTCTGAGAGTAACGTCAAGCTTAGAAAAGGTATCAGAATACACTGGGAGAAATTTTCAGAGGTTTCTGATATGTTGAGCGGAAGACTTCTACTTAGGGAGAGAGAGAAAGCAATCAAAGTGTGATTCGCATTGAGTACCTTGCAGTTGCACCAGAACGTAAAGGCGGATAGAGAATTCCGCATTAGCAGAGCTGCAATTCAACACACCCCACGTCGGACTTCTGTACTACAGCATCCAGCACAGCGCTTGTTTAGCACTATCTATTTTTTCTGGAACATCAATACACAAAGCTATATATTATGTAACATCTATAGTTGGCTTTTGAGGACGGAACAGTTATTTAAGCTGTGCACTATCATCCTCAAGACAACTCCTCTTGTGCAATGCACATGTACGCATGTTACAAGCGTCTCTCCGTGTACGTCAATATTAGACCAACAACTGGTATATCGCTCACCGGCCACTAGTGCAAGCATCATCCCTAATGTACCGCAAATGCCAGGTCCTGTCTACAGATATCTTTTTGTTGGCACTTTTTCTATCTATAGGGGCCAATATACGGGTCAACACTCTCGCCAGAAAGGCCACACGCTACCGCTCGCCCGTACGAGTAGCGTACACGTAGCGTACACGTAGCTGGGACAGCGCTCCGGTCAGATCAGCGCCCACCGTCTTATCGTGCTCGCTTATCACTCTTTCCTCTTCGAACCACCGTCCAGCCCGGTGCGAATTTTCGTACACACAGATCTGCGACACTTCCCAGCTCCTCCACAATCGCCCCTATCCGCAGCGAGCGACTGGCGAGATAGCAGAGAATCTTCGGCTAACTCTCCGGTTGATCGCCCGCGCCCTCCCGCGCCTTCCAGCACGCCATCCAGCATGCCATTCACCTGACCGCCCTCCACGAGAGAACGATCTGAGAGCTCGGCCACAGATCTTCCACAGATCTGGTACAGATCTGATACAGATCGCTACTTCAGCGTGCAACCTATTATATGGCGCTCTTCTATTATATGTGGGCCTTGTACTAGATTATCCTATCATACATCGAGCGTCCTGTATCGACTATCCGTAACGTCCCTACGTCTCTCGCAGAGTATTCCATATACACCTTATGCATCTAAGACCCCCCTCCGAAGCTCCACGGCCACGGATCCTGCTATCGCAGGTCTACACTGCACATCCAGCCCGCATGGCCAAATAAGACAGGTGTCAACAGCAGCATATTTCCAGCCCGCGGCTATACAGGCGCTCGCGATGGTTCTACCACAACAATATGACGTGAGGAACCACCCTCCTGCGGTTACTGCTCCGTGTGAGGCATGAAGACTCTCGAGTCCACATCCGTATTCTCCAGCAGACGTCTGCGAAGCCGCCAGACGCCTCCGCTATTGGAGGGACACTCGGCCACACACGGCGTCGTCAGGCTTTCGTCTGCTTTTCGTCAGCTGTGAAGGGTAACACTATTGCATGACGCACCCTTGCAAATTTGCTGAAATTGTGTGCAGGCCACACCCGCTGGGATTCTAACGCAGAGTATTCACTAGTCCTGTTTTGCCGAACCACGTACTGTGTTTCCATTCTGCACGCCACCGCAGGAAGAGGGTGTTGTGCCGCCGGACGACCATGTGAGAATGTACCAGTTCCGGCACAGATTAGCCACATACGCAGACATTCTCGAATTAATACCGCTGCATTGTGAGGTGCGTCCCAGACGCAGAGTCCTATTTGCAAGCCGGCATCTTCAGATATGTTTCCCTAGCCGTTACAATCCCCTCTATGTGAGTTGTGTTATTTGTATGACAGACATGGAAAATACCTGAGAGGCATATTGTTTCGGACTACTCGTTACAGCTTTCAGGGGTTTGTGAAGTACCGCAGCTATTGCGGGAGGCTGCGCATCTTTCGTGTCTCGACGGCACCGTCGAGACTCACTGTGCTGCTCAAGCCTTGACTGCTGCAGTACTTTGTACGATAGTTTACGCTGGCTTTTATTTTTGGCAACCTATCCTCATTTCGTTCCATGTACACAGCACGTATTGCTACATACCGTTTGCAAACCCAGGGCCATAGCAATGTCAGCTCACTCTTACGGTGCTCTCATGCCTATGTAACCTGGTGCCTCATCTCGTTAGTCTACAATGTTTGTAGCGCTATTATGCTATTGACGTCCGCACTAAATTCTTGTCTGGTCATCGGCTCAGCTTACGTATTTCACTTATCCGCTTGCGACTAATCCACTGCAGCATCCAGCTATCAACCCAGACTACGACTACAATCTGGTGCATGCTCCGTACCAGCACCCATGAATTGTGAATGCCTTCTCTACATTTCGCTATTTTCCCAACTTGACTTTTGTTTTCCTTTGATCATATGAACTATACATTACCAAAGCTATATATTTTTGTTCCCGCGCAATCAAAAGTTTTTTTTTTTAAAAGACAACCTTCTTTTATACCTAGTATAAGTTATTACGGGAGAAGTTAATCAGATCTGAGCGATAGACAAGATCTCGAGACCAGCGCGTTGTCTATAGACACATATAGAAGCCACTCGGAAGCAAAAAACACAGAGAAAGGCTGATACGAGGAAGTTGTTACAAAATTAGCCGCCCAAGTTTCAAGGAGAATCAACAGCGGCGTACCATTGGAGCTAGTAGTACGCAGGCAACAGAGGCCTAGGAGAGACGGGTAGAGACGACTAGCCGGCACCACTGCGGAAGTGCTTTTGTCAGAACGACGGCAGGAGAGAGACCGGCGGCCGGTAGATACAGCTCGGAGACTTAAAATGATGAACAAGAAGCCCCAGGAGCCGCAGGTGAAAAAGAATGCGTTTGTGCACAAGTTGTACTCCATGTTGAACGACCCCAAGCTCTCGGAGTTGATATGGTGGACCGACTGTAAGGAGGGCAACACTTTTGCCGTATATCCAGGGAAAGAGTTTGCAAATGCGTTGACACGATATTTCAAGCACGGCAATGTGGCGAGTTTTGTGCGCCAGTTGCACATGTACGGATTCCATAAAGTCAGTGACCCACAGGGTCCGTCGACAGTCAACAACGAGAACAAGGACAGCTCGCCCGTGTGGGAGTTTAAACATCTGTCGGGCAAATTCAAAAAAGACGACGAGAGTTCATTAGCATATATCAAGAGAAGGTCGGGTTCGAACTCATTTCGTGGCAGCTATAGTAATAATGGGGCCGTGGGAGGCAGCCAGGGCCAGGCTTTGACGCAGACCCCCTCTGCCCATCAGACGGGGAGTCATATGCCACGTATGCATTCGACCGAGAATTTGCTTTTGCATACGTCTTCGCCATCACCCTTATCGTTTGATGCACCTCACGCACCACATCCTTACTATCCACACCAATATATCCCCAGCTCGGTGTATTATCATCACCCTCATCATCCTCACCATCCTCATCATCCACTTAATCAGCATATGGCGACACAACTGCATATTACGGTTTCCACACCACCACCATCGGGACTCATGTCAACACCAGGTAAACCAGGTACACCTATACAAAGCACTCAAGCGAAAATTCCATCGCTGGGACCAGCGGGTTCGCTAGCGCTGGGGATGGTGCAAAAGATGCCGAAAAGAGATTCACAGGACTATCATCCACTTTACGCTCAAGGAACACATGTCCCAGGACCAGCACCGGGACAAGTACCAGGACATTCTAGAGGTCACTCGCGATCTCATTCAAACTCTAATACAGACTTAAATTCGCATCCTGATGCGTACTCACACTCACCGTCACTGTCGCAGTTGCATTTACAATCGCAATCTCAATCGCAATCACAATCGCAATCACAATCGCAAGCGCAGACACAGACACAGACTCAGGCACAGACTCAGGCACAGACACAGGCACAGACACAGGGCCAGGTGCAGGGACCACCAGCCCAACGGCAATCACAAAATCAAGCATCATCTCAGGCATCACATGGCCCATCAACGTTACACCATATGCATCACCAAGAACCTATACCAGCTCCCCATCAAGTTGGACTTCAGGCCAACCATCCTCATTACCCATATCATCCGCATGTTTCCGGATACCATTATTCGACAACAGATCATAGTCCAATGCCTCAACACCTGATGACTCCAAATCCAAATTCGAATCCGAATTCAAATTTAATAGCACATAACGAGTATGAGTACAGTCCCTACTACCATCAAACGAATTCATATCAACAAGATCCAATTCATGGAAGACCACATCCATTAAGTGAGCAGTCATCAAAACCTAAAATTCTGCATACTGATACAATACAAAGTAGACACAATAGTTTGGAGCCGGTGAATCCTTCAACGAGCAATGCAGAAAGTTCACAGCATGAAGATGCATTCAACCACCAACGAGAACAAAATGAACAGCATACTAATCAAAACTACCAAGGTCAGCTGCAACTTCCCATGCATTATAATCCTATTTTACAGTTTAGAAAGATCTGGGATAGTAACAGCTTACAGCCTTCTAGAAACAGGAATCCTTCTTTGCTATATGATCCTTTAGCACCGGCACCTCCACAGGTGCCACCAGCATCGGTACAGGCACCATTGCCATTGCAAGCACAAAATCCGAGACCTATGTCTCCGTCTGGCAGTAGTAGTAATTTACCCTTTGTGCCACCCCCTCTTGACTCAACCCAGCAAAGCCCATACACATATTTCGGAAACTCGAACAAATCATCCATATCGTCTACTACATCAACTAGGGATTCTATTGATTCTAAATCATCGTTGAAGCTCCCACCACCATCTTCAATACATCGGGTATCAGTTGGTTCAACATCACCTAAATCTGCCGATGCCGAGAATAGATTGCCACGAAGCATTCCCGCAAATTTGGAGTCCTCATCTACCCCAGTCAAGACAGTGACGTCCAACTCAATACCCGGATCACCTTCAATTCAGAAGAAGTCATCGGTAGTCCCCATAAGCAGTTCCATATATGAACGGTTGAGACCCTCGTTGATCGAGTTGCACTTTGGGCTGAATAAGCACAATTCTATGAAGATGAATTCAGACTCGATTGGCTCACATTCATCGCAGAATTCACTATTTTCTGACAAATCATCATTTTCGTCGTTGAGTTCTATGAAGAGAACATCATCTTATGGGTCTCTTTCTCAATCTTCAAGTTTTGATACTCAGAAAAAGAGCTCGTTGTCTACAGCATATGCTCCAATACCCCATTCTGTTGAAAACGTTCTTCCACTGAGACCACTTTCACCAACATATCAGGCACATACAACCAGAAGCTTGACGCCCCCTCCACTTTTACCCTCCAAGATCAAAGGTACTCAACTACCTTCTCCTATTCCACGTTCGTCCACATGTGCCGTGTCTTACCAGCTCAATCATTATGGACAAAATGTGAGGTCTCAAACAGGTTCGCCGTTGGCAAGAATGATAAAACCAGGCGAGGAAGAAAAAACAACTACAGCGTTGAAGGAGCCTGACTACAGTTCTTCGGTATCTGCCCCAACACAAAACGTACAAAGTTCATTTGCATCAGACAAGAAAAAGGTTTCTGTTAATTCTTTATTAGACGTTCCTTCTTCTCCAAAAATGAGTGCTAGAATCGACTCTATAATTAACGAAGACGAGGAGGAGCTGAATGAGAATGATAATGACAATGATAATGCAAAGGCAGATATCGACGTGAAAGCAGAAACGAAAAGACAAAAGGTCGATTAGTAAACAATTAAATGAAAATTATCTATACACATGTATTTCTGTATATGTATCTGTATATCACATTTCTATTTAGTGTATTATTAACGAGGAAATGAATTTACTTCTTTTCATGTAGACATGTTGAAAGATCCTGCGATCAAAACGGTCGCTTCTTTATCTTGCGATCCATTAAGAGAGAATTACCTTTCTTCACCGTTCTGCTGCTCAATGCCTTTTGGACGTCGTCGCTATCGCTATCACTAGTATCACCTGTATTGATGTCCTGTGAAGGGCGGCGAATGTTTTTTTTGTCATTTTTGGACTCCCGTGGTTTCTCTACTCTCCTCGAGATTTTGTTTCGCCTGGAGTCCCGCAACCTATTCGCTAGCAGATTGAGTGCCCTTGAGTCACCGTTTCTTTTCCCATCGCCTCTCGGATTGAAATCCGAGCGGTTTAAGGATTTCATTTCAATGAAATCCTTGATAGTTTTGTAATTGGAGTCCGAGGAAGCTGATGCCAAAGATGCGCCACTGGGTATTATCGGAAGCCCCATAAACGGGTCCAACGGATCCTCGTTCTTCTTCTCTATTTGTGCTCCTTGCCCCTCCTTGGCTTTGTATGGCGCCAACCAGCTGGTCACCATGTCATCGGCCTGTGCCAACGACACCTTAATCTTGGCCTGTAACTCTTCCTTCCTGCGAATCTCCTCTCTTCTGTTTGCCTTAGACATCTTCGGCTGTTCTTGGCTCTAATTCAAATAAAATGACATCGGACAACTATCAATAGCGTCACTTAACAAGAGCAATGAAATATGAAGCTTATTCTGAAATATTCGATACTAATGAGATGAGCTGTACCATTAAAAATGCTTATATAGATAGATGGAAATCTCTATTTCACAAAGTGGTTTCGTGGTCTAGTTGGTTATGGCATCTGCTTAACACGCAGAACGTCCCCAGTTCGATCCTGGGCGAAATCATTTTTTTTGTGAAGCTCGATATTTATCACGGCGGCGAAAGTCGAACCCACGACAATACAGAGCATAGGCCGATATCAGTTTAGCTCCAAAATTTTCATTGGGAGAGTAATGACTATCTCATCACTTTGATCTTATTCAATGGAGCAGGTAGTGGTCGAATAGCTTCAAGAGAGAGTTCATCCAGTACTTTGTATAGCAAGCAGACCAATTTGGAGATTAAGAAGTCAAATCGGTGAATTTGAAGGCGAAAGAGATCGTCGATTTGAGGCCTTGAATGGGCATGAAAACCCATCTAGAAGTTGACAATAATTGAAGGCAGATGGTTGTTTTTGTTATTCATAGTCGCAGCAATCTCGAGACGTACTTGATTGCGTTCTCGTTGTTTGTTCACTATGGAATGAGAATGAGGCGGTTGAAGATAGTGGTGGTCGAGTCGCAAGAGAATGGATGGATGGATGCGAGAAACCACGATCTTAAGCCATGGTGTGGGACTGGGACGGTTAGCGACATACACATCAACCATGCGAACACGATATACGGTAGGGTTTTGGATCTGATGAAGAATGGGGCCGAGTACCGTATGATACCGTTGGGACTGATACGTTTGGTGCAACGACGGGTGCCTGTGTGGAACATGGAAAAGCCCTTTCACGGACAGCAGCAAATCATACAAGTGAGCAGAAGCGAGGGCAGTGGGGTGTTCGGGTTGTTGTACCATCCGATTCTTCTCACTAATCAGCTTCGGCGGCTCTTAATACGCACCAATCAAGTGATCTTCATGAGTCTTAGCAAGTATCATGGCATGGGGAGTCTTTTGCGAGAATTGGCACGAAGCGAAAAAGAGCAGCAGGTCGTACTATTGAACCACGGGTGCTACATCCACAACATTTCCGCCAAAGACTACGACTACATTGTTGGCGACAACATGAAAGGTGTTGAAAATATGGACGTGAATGAAAAATACAAGCTACCGTCCACTGTGTTCTGGATCCCTCTGTTCAAAGCGAAAATTAATGTGGTCTCCGATAATGATGTAGATTACAGGTTTTCCAACCCCACGGGGAATATAATATCTATAGACTTTAAACCCCGTATGGAAGGGGGGCCGGGAGAAGCCATAATCTCCCGGCTAGATTTGCTTCGAGGACTCAAGCACGCAGACATATCCTTGGATGCGGTCGATTATCTTATAAGCGCGGGTCAGATTCCTGTCCACTATGGCAAACTATGACACCACGCCATACTTCTATAGCACAACCTCAGACACCGCGTGGCCATGTCAAATAAACATTCGCCCAGTGTGTTCCTAGCCCTCTCCAGCTCAAACTGGCAAGGTGTTGATACCAGCCACCCTGTCAATTGTAGGCGCAATAATCGGGTGGCTCAATACATCCCCAATGTAGGGTATGGACCTCAAAAACTGCACTATGGTGCCGAAAAAGTCGCCAAACAACCCCAAGATGCCGAAACTCTCCAAGATGAACCCGATAAACGATCGCTTCATCAAAATCAACAAAATCCCTGCCCCGAAGCACACCGTCCCCCGTATCTTCGACGGCCGGCTGAAAAACGCAACCGTGCGCTGTGGACCGATGATGAGCACAAGCCCAATCACAAATAGAATGTTTCCTAGTGCCAATAGCCCAGAATCAAAAAATGCCATGATTCCAAGCACAAAGAAAACGAACCCTCCGGCCGTGAATCCGACTCCAAACTCTACAATTTTCGTTAGCATACACCACAGAGTCTTTCCAAACTCTATCGTCTACTTACTCTGCCTCTCAGATAACCAAATCATCGCTATCTGAACCTTCTTGTTTATCAACAGTTTTGAGATACTCTTCGTTGATATATTTCAAGACTCACGTGAAAAACGGAAATGAAGATTCAAATCAGCACCAACGTTAAAGAGATCGATAAGGAGAAGTTAGAGTATAGTAGAGATGGGTAGTACTCCGGGCGACGATACGCCTCCTCCCAGCTACGAGGAGGCCGTTTCTTCGAGCGTCCAGCGACCGCCAGTGGCGGGCAATTCTTCAATGTACTCTGGGGTACCCCAGGGCCATAGTCCCACTCCGCAGCTTCCACCACGGCCTAGCCGACCAGTACCAGCACACAGCAGCACACAGAGGCCACGACCACCACAGCACAACACGCCTTACGTTTTGGGGGTCGGGGAGACGCTCCCGTGGACTTACCCCAAGTATTTCATCTGCCACAAGTGTAAGAACACCGGCACCAAGTTGAACAGCCAGAAGCCGTGCACGAGCTGCTGGGACCGATTTTATTTGAGAGACCATGCGTTCAATCCCAATCCCTCGCTACCGTTCCGCTACCCGAAGGGATACTTGTGCAAAAAGTGTCTCAACACCGGCACTAAGCACTACAGCAGCGACTCGTGCACAACCTGCTGGGAGTTGTTTGCACCCAGAAACCACACGCATCTCGGTGGAGGCTACCACAACCCTCCCGTGCCGTCGCTTTTGGGCTCGGTGAGCAACCTTTTGGGCGACGTTGAGTCGATGGTGTTCGGCGGCCCCCTGTCGCAGTACTTGCCTAGCCACAGGGTACGTCGGGCTGGCGACCCCAGTCTAGGCGGGGCGCTCTGTGGGCGGTGCAGAGGACGAGGGAGAATTAGGGTTCTTCTTGAAACTCAGAATTGTCACGTATGTCAAGGCGTGGGTCGGGTATACAACCATTGACGAGTACATTACACGAGCATTGTCGCTGAACGTGCCATCCAGTGCGCAGAATGCGGGACAGAAAACAGTATGGGCCTCTGGAGTGTGATAGATTGCTCCGATGGGGGTTTCCCAACGGACGTCTCCCACGGACGTTCAATCGAAACGTTGCATCCGATAGTCATACGTGACATAGCATGATGTAAATCCATAGACGTGTTAGCGCTGTGCTTGTTTTGCGAGAGGCGCCTGCGGGCTGTCTCTATAACAGAGGTTCTAACATACTAGCCCTATTCAGCCTTGTATCTAAAATAAAATAAACTCAGTGTTCAAGGTAACCAATCCTTACATTACAATAGCTATAGAAAATGTAGACATAATCAGGACCAAGCATACACTAAAAAAACGGCGATCCATGCAATGTTCGGGGTAAGTTGATGGGAATTATTGTTCATTACCGTCAGAACGGTGTTATTGACATCAGAAAGTGGCCGCTTCTTTGACGATTAGCGGTAATTGGAGGCGTACTTGAAATCGGACAACTCGTAGAAGTTCTCTTTCACGTTACGAACGGAAACAAATCTAGTGAGAATGTTTGAGCTGCCGGCTTTATCGTTGGTACCTGACGCTCTGGCACCTCCAAACCACTGCTGCCCGACGACGGCACCTGTGCATTTGTCATTGATGTAGAAGTTGCCTGCCGCATACCTCAACTTCTCCTCTGCTAATCTGACTGCAGCACGATCGCCTGCGAAGACGGAACCTGTTAAGCCATATGGAGTAACTGTATTTATAGAATCCATGATAGGTTCATACTCTGCGTCGGGGTACACGTACACGGTCAACAATGGACCAAAGAACTCATTCTTCAAGAAGTGATGTTCAGGATTGGAAGTCTGTACGATTGTAGGTTGCACGTAGAAACCTGTGGATTTGTCATAGTTTCCTCCGTGCAATATCTCCAACTCTTCGTCGCTTTTGGCCTCTTCGATGGCACTTGCTAATTTGTTGAACGATTGCTCATGGATCACCGGGCCCATAAAGCTGTTTAATCCAGATGGATCGCTTGAGTTTCCGATCTCGATGGATCCTGCCGCGGCCAACAATTCCTCCTTGAAGGAAGGCCACAAGCTCTCAGGAACATATAAACGAGACAAAGCAGAACATTTTTGTCCTTGGAACTCGAATGCACCCCTAAGAGACGACAAAACAGCGTGGCTCACCGAAGCGGATGCATGTATAAGATGGAAGTTCTTACCACCTGTCTCACCAACAATCCTGGGAAAATCTCTGTATTTGTTAGCTGCAACATTGTTGGATATCTTGGCGTATAAGCTCTTGAAGACTCCTGTGGAACCGGTAAAATGTAAAGCAGAGAATTCAGAGTCCTCCAATACAGCCTCTGTGACCTCGTTGGGTTCACCAGGGACGAAGTTTATAACGCCTGCTGGAAGACCAGCTTCTTCCAAAATACTGAGCAAAAGGTAGTTGGACAATGCAGCCGTGGCCGATGGTTTCCAAACCACAGTGTTACCCATCAATGCAGGGGCTCCCACCAAATTACCAGCGATAGCTGTGAAATTGAACGGGGTCACTGCGTAGACAAATCCCTCCAAAGGCCTGTACTCTGCTCTGTTCCATACACCAGCTGTAGTCTCACAGGGCTGTTGTTGGTAGAGTTCCTCAGCGTACTTGACGTTGAACTTGAAGAAATCTATCAACTCTGCTACACTGTCTATTTCCGCCTGAAACACATTTTTGCCCTGTCCCAACATGGTGGCTGCCAACATGTCATACCTGTACTTTGTAGAGATGAGATCAGCGGCCTTCAAGAACACTGCTGCTCTGTCGCTCCAAGGCATCGATGCCCACTGTGCCTTAGCAGCCTTGGCTGCCTCAATTGCTTCTTTGACATCCTCGTTCTTGGCTTGCGACACAGTGGCCAAAACCTGACTGTGCTTGGAAGGATTGATGTGTGGACGGGTCTCCTGACGGTAGATTCTCTTACCTCCAATCACCAATGGGATGGTCATCCCTGCTTCATCAGTGAACTTACTGATGGATGCTCTCAACAAATCCCAGTCCTTCTGGCTTTCGAATCCGAACTCCTTGACGGGCTCATTCTTGATCTCGGGCACCTTTGGCTGTGCCAACTGAGCTACCATTCTGCTCAGGCCATTTCTCTGTCCCCATTTGACCAAAGTTGCGGCATTGATGCCTCTGGAACCAAACCGGAACATGCTATTTCTAATCAATACACCCATCGCTAATGATGTCTTGGTTTTGCTAGATATGTTCCTCGTATATCTCGGCTGACAAGATGTTAATTTGGCTACAATCAGGGTAAGATGGTGCTATATATATAAGGCCATCTTATGGGGAAGTCGAAAATCATCGAAATGGTGAATTCTGTTAATGGCAATGGAAAGCGACGATGAAATTTGAACGAAAAATGGAAATCTAAGCGAGCATCGCAGAATAGCCAACAGCGAGTTAGCGGTCAATTGGGCAAAGGAACAGTTTATAGGTGAAAAACAGCTCGAGAATGATAGAAGCTTGTTGCATGCCGGTGGCTGTTCCGTGGTGTGGTTGGAAGCATTGTAGGGTCCTGAAGACACGATAGGCTGCTTGAAAGGCAAAGTGGTAGCAACATAGACGCAACTTAGTGTCTACAAAGGCTTCCACGTAGTAATTATGAGATTCTATGTAGGTGGATCAAGTAGTGCAATAGTCTGTGTAGGACTCACGCCAGGGTGAGTCGTTAATGCTTGAGTTTATAGTGGACGAAGGAGGGCGATCGAGACACTATCCTGCTATGCTCTTGGTGAGAGGGAGCAGGGAAGAACTAGGGCCAAGTGCAGAGAAGTATCGCGGACCCCGACAACCGTGGGAATGATATTGTATGGTCTCAGCTTGCGAGTTTACTTGAGTTTGGCGACTTTGGTCTCTAAATCATCGATGTAGGATTCTATGGTTTTTCTGTCCTGCTCTGCGACGAGCTTGTGCTCATCGAGATCCTTGGATACCTTATTTATGGAAGCATCCCACTTCTTCAAGTCCTCGTGGAGGTTGAAGAGGGTCAGATCGACGGTTTGCACCGTGTTGACGCAGTTCGCAAGATCCAAATGCACGATGTGGAGGCTTCGAAGTCGGGAAAGCATATTGGGAACCAAGGAGGAGATATTCTCCAACTCCGGCAACATAGAACATAGCGAGTCAATGTGCTTTTCCTGGGATGCCTGAACCAGCGACGATGCAACTTCACTCGAAGGATTGGTTTCATGGGGAAGACTTTTATACGCGGCTGTCTTTCTGTCGTGCTCCTTCGATTTCCCAATTGCCTCCTCGATCTTTTGCTTCACCTGATCTATATTATACTCGGGGTTGTGGATCAAGTTCACCTTGCGACTGAGATCGTCCACAACGCTCTTCAAGGTGACCCCCGCACCTTTCATGGCCCAATTGAGATGATCGTGGGGCAAGTCAAGCCCTATGAGTCGCTCAAGGTTACTTATCTTAGACTCAAGTTCTATTATATTTGATACGTTCACCATTACTAGCGGTTTTTCGTTGTTGATTTCGATATCTGACGCTATAAGCCGTCTCGTTGTAGCTTCGAAAATCTCTTGAGTTTCGGCATCGTACGATTTATCATGGGAATCAGAACGATCCCCAGAGATGGCATGTAGCTTCTCCACGAGCACTTTAGCACTCAGTAGTGTCTCTGGAGTCTTGTCTTTCAGAGAAACTTTTATCTCCTCGAGCTCTCTGGATATCCTAGCTAACTTTTGCTCTACTGTCTCCGGAATCTTCGCAGTTCGGTAGCCACTGTTGCCCAATATGGCATTAGACACTCCTCCCAGAAAGTCAAGCTCGTCATTGTCCTTCAAGTCCCAATTTGCGAAAGCTTCATTGGCGTTTTTGGCATCGATGCCAACCTCTTCTATCTCAGATGACGTACTGCGATTCTCCAAATTTTGATCCAAGGATATTCCTACGTCAGACTCCACGTCGGAGGTCTCGAACACATCTTGCAGACCCAATTCTATGTCTGGAAGATCCAGATATTTCTTATCCATGGGGTATTTAATGGAAACGTTTCTCTCATTAAGTCTAAGATTCCTGAACACAACTATTTAGGTACAAAATATATAGTGGTAACTATTTAGTGATGATTTGGACAACGTCTTCGTCGTGAATAGTATGGTTCAATCCACACTTCTGGGGAGAATGCTTGGAGCTCGAACCCCAGACCAAGCCGTATTTAAATTGATTTTTCATGTCTCTATGGATTGCATCACACACCTGCAAGAGAGAAGAGTTCTCTCTCACGACCATGGGATCGGAGAAATTGGGGAGAATACCCCGTCTCTTGGTGTAAACTCGAAGCAAACCTAACTTTCTCCAGATCTCTTCCTTCAAGTCGTCTATGCCGACTTCAAGCTCGCAGGACATGACCACAGTATTAGGTTCTCTCGCGAGCCTGTCACACTCTTCCAAAGAGACAGCATCAACCTTGTTGTACACGTACAAACATTTGATGTAAGAGATATGCTGTTCGTTTATGACGTCGATGAAATCGTCGATGGTGACGTTTTCGTCCTTGATCAAGACATCGGCACTGTGTATTCTGTAGTCTTTCAACACCGCGGCCACAATCTTCTCATCCAAGTACTTCGGTGGACTCATGGAACTCATTTTCACGCCTCCGGTCTTCTTCAACTTCAACGAAATATTGGGTCTTTCCTTGTTCAAACGTATTCCCATGGTCTCAAGTTCGTTTTCCAAGATCGCTCTTTGGTCTCCACCCTTGGTGGCATCTAGAACCATGAGAATCAAGTCCGACGTTCTGGAAACGGCGATAACCTGTCGTCCTCTTCCCTTGCCCAGAGCAGCAGCCTTTATAATACCCGGCAAATCGACAATCTGCACCTCAGCTCCGTTATACTCGAGGATCCCTCCCACGGACGTCAACGTCGTGAATTCGTAGTTGGCGGCCTCAGACTTGGTGTTCGTCACCTTCGATAGAAATGACGACTTACCCACCGATGGAAATCCAATAAGAGACACCCTGGCATCACCCGCCTTCGCAACCTCGAACCCTTGGCCCCCGCTAGATGATCCTTGCCCTGGTGCCGGTTCGAGAAGCTCTCGACGGAGCCTGGCTAGCTTACCCTTCAAGAGACCAACATGGTATTCTGTGGCCTTATTCTTCTGCGTCCTGGCTAACTCATCTTGGATCTGTTGAATCTTCTCAATTACCCCCATTTCAACTCTCTTGTACTCCGATAAACCTGTCTTGTGGAGGGCTAGCTGTCTAGTAGCTCATCAAATTGATCAAATTTCAATATAACATATACAGTCTAGCTTAAAATTCGAAATTTTTCAAGCTCATCTCATCAGCTAGACCAACGATTGATACATTTAAAAGGAGACAGAGATGGCTAGAGACTCCAAAGGCAAGAGGAGACCAAATGGGGCATCGATTGAAGTTGCCACAGTGATCGGGGCTGGTGCAGCAAAGATAAAAAAGAAGATCAGAGACATCGAAAGAATCTTGAAAAGAGACAAGCTTCCTGCCGATGTGAGGAGAGAGAACGAGAGAGCGGTGAGGGCATTGAACATTGAGCTTCAGAGCGTGAAGAGCGACATTCAGGCCAAGAAGACAGCCAAGAAATATCACATGGTACGTTTTTTTGAGAGAAAGAAGGCGACCAGAAAGCTCAAGCAAGCTCAAAAGCATCTCGAGGAAGTCTCAAAGACAGAGGTTAGAAAGGACGTCAAAAAGGCACGAAAGGCCATGAAGAACTGCGAGATAGATCTAGCATATACCATGATGTTCCCCAAGTCAGAGAAGTATGTTTCGCTCTACCCTAATGCTAAGGAAGAGAGTCAGAAATCGTTGAACAACGAGAAAGCAAAGAAGGGTCTTCAAATGACGGAGGAGAAAAGGCGATCATTCAGAAAAGACATGGAGACGAGGATAGACGAAGGATCTCTTCCATTTTCCATCGACGATGTGTTGCAAGGAAAGACAGTTCATGTGTCGGATCCGATCAATACAGCGGATACAGGCAATGTGGACGCAACAGAGGAAAAGGAACAAACAACAAACGAAGATGACTTCTTCGAGTAATTCATTCAATAATACTAAGTAGATTGTATTAACTGTACACTAGACAATAAATACTTAATGCATTTTGTATTCCATTTATAATAGGGTGTGTTTCATTTGATAGGCTATGTCCATTCCATCGTTGATCATGACTATACCCACATCTCTTTCTCTGACGTCCTCGGGAACGTCTAGGTGACAATTCACCACTCCCTTCTTTCCGGAGAGAACAGGAGAGGCTCTCTTTAGCAACAAAAGCTCTCTGTCAGATTCATCAAACACCATGATAAACCAAGACTCACGTTGAGCCTTTGGAAAGTGAGGGCAGTACACTCCAAAATTCTTGTTCAAAGGTAAGTTCGAATGTCTCATCAGCACCGTCAACTTATCTGGCGTCGTTTGATTTACATGAGCTTCACCAACCGGTAAGCGAGAAATTGTGTGGAAGACATCTTGTCCGTTGTTGCTACCACTAGGATCCTTTTCGCTATCTTTGTTTTCTTCAGTACCAAGTTTCTTGACCAATTTGCTAACCTTGGCCCTATTCATTTGTCCCAAGCTTTGCAAAGTTACTTGTGTTCGTTTGCCCTGGGCCAATTCAAAACCAAGCAAGGCCGTAACAGGATCGTCATCATACCAGTAACGTTGCTTCAAACACTGCATCAATTTGACAAACATCATACATGTGTCGAAATAGCCTAACTCCGCAGAGATATCAACATAAGCTTGTATGATACGGAGTGATTGGTCTAGAACAGAGACCGTATCTTGAACATAGTCAATAATGGGCAATTCAACTCTGCTCATGTAGGCTTGAATAAGCAAGTACGCTTTGACATGCGGGTCCCAGATGAACTGACATTCCATATCATCTGCCGGGTATCTCATTGCCTGTGATAATTCCAAGTTGATAAGTTCTTCACCGTGTCTCGTAGCTAACTCATTATATTCCGTCGCCTTGCACAAGAGCTTCAAACAATCTCTGAAGGTGAAATTGTTGTGAACCTTTTCTAAGAAAGTTCGAATAGTCTTATGTGAAAGGTAGTAGTATGATGAGATGTGTATAAAAGGAGTTGGTACAAGCTTCTCTTTGCTAGTAGCCACAACACATTTGGATTCAATCAAATTGTCAATGGTGGAGTTGATCAACTTGGTTAAGTAGTGGGATATACCATCAACACTCAAATCTTCCACTCCATAGTACGTTGGATTATTATGAACCCTTCTGTATAAGAATGTCCAAGTCAAAAAGTCCATGGCCTCTTGTCTCGAAGATATTGTTCCAGCCGATATTTCAGCTCCAATATGGTCGTCCATCACCTTATGCAAAGAGGATTCCACTGGGAAACCAACGTTTAGGAAGTGTTTGTAAAATTGCTTTTTAGACTCCTTGGTATAAACTATGGCAATTCCACTGGTATCGAACGAAGGACGCCCAGCTCTACCCATCATTTGTAGAATGTCAGTCAAGTCCATGTCTCGATATGCTTCGATCTTCGGATCGAAAAACTGAGTTCCCTTTATGACCACCAAATGTGCCGGCAAGTTAACACCCCATGCCAATGTTGAAGTTGCAACTAAAATTTGCAATTTTCCAGATTCAAAGAGTTTGTGGGATTTCATTCTATCTGACTCAACAAGACCGGCATGATGAAGACCTATACCGAATTGCATAGACAACTTTAGTGTTTCATCTTTAATATCTTCCAAATGACTTTGCAACTCAAAATCGTCCATTTTCAAAAATCTTCTAGGGTTTGCTTCTAGACCGCATAGATGAATTATGTCAAGCGCAGTGAGGCGAGTTTGTCTTCGAGATGCAACAAAAATCAATACAGGTTTGTCAGGTGAGTGTTGCTTTATGGCAGTAAAAGCTGGCTTATTCATTGTCTTCATGTAGGGACAAAATGCCATGTTATCAGGAAAGCCATCAATATACATCTGCAAAGGGACGGGCCTGACGGATTGAGGGAAATTGAACAACCCTTCCTTCACCCCCAACCAACTAGCCATATCGATAGCATTTGAAACAGCCGTAGACATTCCAAGTAATCTAATGGATCTCTTTGTTTCCGATGATATGTAATTCATTCTGCTGACGATCATTTCGAGAATTGGACCTCTATCGCTTGCTAATAAATGTATCTCGTCCATGATAACCAAAGAAACCTGTTGTACAAACTTTCTAGTCTGCCAATTACGGGAAATACCATCAAACTTTTCAGGAGTGGTGATAATTATATCAGCGGCTCTCACTTCGCTTGCTTCTGGCAAAGAATCACCGGTTAATTCAACTAATTTGTGTGACGTATTCTTGCAAATTCTAGCTCGCCAATCATCGACTCTTTCTCTGACCAACGCCTTCATAGGAGCGATATAAACAACTTTCGAACCAGGAAATGATTTGAATGCTTGCCAAATTGCAAGCTCTGCAACCACTGTCTTTCCCGATCCTGTAGGTGATCCAACAAAAATATTCGAATTTGTATTATATAAACTGTGAAAGGTCATAGTTTGCATCGGGTTGAAAAACTTGAACTTGGGACGATAAATAGCCTCAATTTCATCATTATGTAAAGCACTAATTGGAAGCGGACGTAACCTGAGTAAATTTGTCCTAATCGTTTCATTTGAAGGTTTTATGAGATGTTGAAATGATACCGCATGTGATGTCTCAGATCCAATCCATGAATCAGAGATGACTCTGACATTTATTTGAGAAGGTGGAGGATCAGATACAGGAATCATGAAGTCCATTTCGTGTGTCATCTTCATTTGTTTCCTTCCCAAGATAAACTTCTCAACGTGTAAGATCTCATTATCAGTCGACTGCTCCGCAGTTATCCAGAAAAACTGGCTATTCCCATGATATTTCTCATCCCAGTAAAAATCGGGTTCCAAGCTCACATGAAGCCTCATGACATTTTCTGTAATGGGGAAAATGCTTGAATCTATTTCGACGTAAGGAAACTTTCCTATCAACTTGTAAAGTATTTTGCCCATTCCTATATTATGGACGAGGTCACCCAATTCTTTAGAGTCCATGGAGCGGAGTTCGTCCATAGTTATGGAAGAGTTGCGCAAGTTCCTCTTTATTGTTTCGGGAATATCAAATTGACACAATGGATGGTCAAAAGTCCACATCCGTTTGTCAATTGCTTTACAAATCATAAGCATTGCTTTCAGGAAAGTTCCCCATCTACGGTTTATCCCGATTAGAAACAAAGCTCTGCAAATCCTTGCTGAATTCTGTGCAACATAATTCGAATCCGAAATTAAGGATGATTCATTTATCACGGCTCTCGATATATATGATTGAAGTAAAATGTTTGTCTTTCCGGGAGTAGAGTCAACCTCACCTGCAACTTGGCATGGACTTGCTTCGTCCATCAACTTCTTCAATTCTTTGCTTTCTTCTTCTCTGAATTTGATGCTGTCGAATTCAGAACTCATACTGATAATGGAAAGAACATCAGCTTCTGTAGCTTTTGGATTGAGCATTTGATTGAAGACTTCAACAGAATTATGGAGTAAGTAAAAATCCGAAGCAACCCTTCCAAGGTCTTTCGATGAGAGAGTGCCAGTATTCTCATCGAATACGATCATTTGTAAATGATGCAATCTTCTTGCGGCAGTTATAATCATGGAACGCCTTTTGTTGTATAGCAAAGGGTCTTCCTGTAGACTTTTCCATTCGATCCCGTATCCAAAAGGATTCTTTCTCATCCTTATCATCATATAGGTATAACCTAAATATTGGATACCTTCTTCGACGTTGGTGACGGTGCCTAGCGAAATCTCTGCGTTTAAAATATCGATTAGCTTTTCATTGAGCTTTGATTCAATAGGATGTTGTTGTGTGATGAGCGAGACATAGTGATTTAACTTGTTCTTTGTGGTCAATAGGATACCAGTTCCGAATTGCTCATACTGAGGTCTACCAGCTCTTCCAAAGATTTGAATGACATCCGATATTCCTAAATCTACTCTTCCACCTCTTTTAGGATCGTATATTTGGGTTCCCTTTATTATAACAACAGCCGCTGGAAGATTGATACCCCAAGCTAAGGTTGCGGTACAACACAAGACTTTGATCGCGCCGTCGGCAAACATCTTTTCTGATAGTTTACGATCGGATCGCAACATACCCGCATGGTGTATACCAAAACCGGATTTGAAAAGTTCACGCACATCCTTATTGACGTTCTTATAGGAAGCCTCACGCTTATACTTTTCGTACAGTTTACAGCTTTCAGAGGTGTCAAAGTAATCGAGCTCATGATTTGCTTGGGCCATTGAAATGAATCCGTTTGCTGTCTTCGCCGTCTCCTTTCGTGAATGAACAAAAACCATCACTTGTAGTCCTTGTTCAATGTAGTCAATTAACCTATCGTAACAGACTTTGTCGGTATTTTCAGCTGCTTCTTTTGTGTTGGGTTTGCCCTGAACCCCAATCAATCGTTGTTCCAAAGGGATCGGCCTAAAAGACAGATCAAAGAAGAACATCCCGACATTTCTATTCACACCCAAAAAGTCAGCCACGTCCACATAATTGGGTAATGTCGCTGAAAGACCGACTACTCTTATCATCAGTTGACTACTTTCTACCTGTCTCAACGTACGTGCCACCAAGGTCTCTATAACAGAACCTCTATCTTCATGCAAGAGATGCACCTCATCTATAATGAGAAGCTTTACTTTTGATATCAAGTCATTGTCACCACTCAGCTTTCTTGTGACCACATCCCATTTTTCAGGAGTGGTTACAATGACTTGAGTGGATATTATCTCCAGTTTCGTCAACTGCATATCTCCTGTCAATTCTCTTGCCTTAATTCCTAGCCACTTCAATTTTTGGTTGAATTTGTCAACAATTTCTGCTGCCAATGCTTTCAACGGAGCTACGTACACAATCTTGAATTCCTCGTAGCCAATTTCAAGATCTAATTCACCTTCTTCATTTACGGACTCTGTTACGAATTGATCGATGGTATGCAATATGGAAAGTAATGCCACATCTGTTTTTCCGGCACCAGTGGGGGCACAAATGAGCATATTTTCATTGGTGTTATATGCAACTGGGAAGACCAAGCTTTGAACCTTATTTAGCGTCTTATAGCTCTTGAAGGTGCCCTGGCAAAGATAGTCCAAATCCTTTATCTTCACCACCTCTTTATCACTGATCCACCTGTTTGCCTTGTGTTCCGAGATAGGTATGGTTATTTCCTCAAACTTCACACCCACTGTTCGCTCCGTCCCCTCAGGCAACACGAACTTGCCACCCATCGGTGCAATATCAAGCTCTTGTTTCTTGTACACATGTGGATATTTCTGGACTCTATTTGCTGTGTCCAATGACTCATTCTTCGCTTTTCTCTGATTATCGCTGAGAAACTGAACTCTTTCCTCTGGCGTCATGATAGCCGGCTCCTTATCGCCAGCGTCCTCTGATCCGCCATCCTCCATGATTTGTGTCTTATTCTGAAGAACCTTGGCAATAAAGTCAAAGTTTTCAAACCCCACAATGTCGAATAGCATGGACTGTAGCTCTTCATCACTACCATTTTGCTTTAATGCGTTCTTAATCGTACCGAATAGCGCCTCGCCATCGTCTTCACTAGGCCCGCCAATTCGCAGGCATTCACCACGTATCTCCCCAACTACGTTCGTGTCTTTTTTGCCCCCAATTTTGTCCAAGATGTCCGTGGAAACCTCGAACTTCGACAAGATCAGGTCCACTGGCACATTCCGACTCTCATCTAAGTCTATTCTAGGCGGCTTCTCCTTCATTGAAGGCCTCAAAGACTGCAAAGCATCAAGCATAGGATGCATAGCATCCATATAGGACTTCGTAGACGTCACAGTATAGAACGACATCTCTATGAGAAGGCTCCTAAGCTTATCAATGGCGATTTTAGCTACAATTCATATTGGCCCGAAAAGTATATCACGTGCACAATAAATTCAAGATGAGATGGACTGAAAAAAAATTCTAGTGTAGATAGTGGTATAGACTAGTATTCAGAGCATTTCTATCATGGCTAAGAACGGGAGATCTCTTAAGAGCGGCTCTAACAAGATCAAAAAGGCTAGAGAAGTGCCAGCCAAGGCTGTAGAGAGGGATTCCGAGCTGGAAGATGAGGAGGAGACCAGCAGAGATTTGGTTGAGGAAGTAGATGAAGAATTCGATGAGGTGAGCAAATTGCTCGGAGAGGACGTGAAAGATCCTGATGCGGGAAGAAAAGAGAGCTCCAAACGAAAGAGAGGCAGCGAGGAGATAGCGGAAGAACAGAAGGTGGGAAAACCCGAGGCTGTCGAGAACCATGACGATATTGTCCTCGAGAGATTCGAAGAGGCCAAGTTATCCGAGCCTACGATGAAGGCTATCAAGGATATGGGGTTCGACAGAATGACCGAGGTTCAGGCCAGAACGATTCCTCCCTTATTGGCTGGCAGGGACGTGTTGGGAGCAGCGAAGACGGGATCTGGAAAGACACTTGCATTCTTGATTCCTGCTATTGAAATGTTGTACTCATTGAAATTCAAGCCCAGAAACGGCACTGGTGTGATAGTGGTGTCGCCCACGAGAGAGTTGGCCTTGCAGATATTTGGGGTTGCCAGGGAACTCATGTCGCATCATACGCAAACATTTGGAATTGTCATTGGAGGTGCCAATAGAAGACAGGAGGCCGAGAAGCTCATGAAGGGTGTGAATCTTTTGATCGCAACTCCAGGTAGGCTTTTGGACCACTTGCAGAATACACAGGGGTTCATCTTTAAGAACTTGAAAGCTCTTGTGATCGACGAGGCGGACAGAATCTTGGAAATCGGTTTCGAGGAGGAGATGAAACAAATCATAAAAATTTTACCTAATGAAAATAGACAGTCGATGCTTTTCTCGGCAACACAAACTACAAAAGTGGAGGATCTTGCAAGAATGTCCTTAAGAGCAGGACCTTTGTACATAAATGTCGTACCAGAAAGTGCAGTCTCCACAGCAGACGGTTTGGAACAGGGATACGTGGTATGTGAATCCGACAAGAGATTTCTCCTCTTGTTCTCATTTTTGAAGCGTAACATCAAGAAGAAGATAATCGTGTTTCTCTCATCATGCAACTGTGTCAAGTACTTTGGGGAGTTGTTGAACTACATCGATCTCCCTGTTCTTGATCTACACGGTAAGCAGAAACAGCAGAAGCGTACCAACACCTTTTTCGAGTTCTGCAACGCCAAGCAGGGCATCATGATCTGTACTGACGTCGCTGCCAGAGGCTTGGACATTCCAGCCGTGGACTGGATCATCCAGTTCGATCCTCCAGATGACCCCAGAGACTACATCCACAGAGTGGGTAGAACAGCAAGAGGAACTGGAGGTAAGGGCAAGTCTTTGATGTTCTTGACTCCTTCGGAGCTTGGGTTCTTGCGCTATTTGAAGGCGGCAAATGTGCCATTGAACGAGTATGAGTTCCCAACCAACAAAATAGCCAACATCCAGTCCCAGTTGACAAAGCTCATAAAGAGCAACTACTGGTTGCACCAGTCTGCCAAGGACGGTTACAGATCATATTTACAGGCATACGCATCTCATCATCTCAAGACAGTCTACCAAATCGACAAGTTGGATTTGGTCAAGGTTGCGAAATCTTTTGGCTTTGATATTCCTCCCAAGGTGAACATCACTATTGGATCTAGTGGTAAATCTTTGGAGAAAAAGCATAAAAAACAAAGAAGAAATTAAGCTGTACACTCCTGCTACGCCAAGAATGCATCACCCACTCTATATATGTCTAAGTATGCTTATATAGACCTACTTACATCACGAATAATCTTGTCTTCATAGAAAATCGGATTTTGTGTAGTTTCTTTATCGTAAAGCTCTTCTTTAGTCATTAAAAGGCACGCGTATAGCAGAAATCAGGCCAAGGTTTTTACATATAGAGCCCGTACAACATGGAACAGCTAGGCGACGTGTTCAACAAGGGATTGAGCCAGACAGATGGAGGTGTGTCTCGTCGTGAGATTCCTGTCACGAAGGACTATGAGAAGCGAGATGAGTACGCGATGGACCCCAAGCAGAGGATCTACGATATGCAATTCTACTCCATGTACCAGTACCGGATGAAGGTGTTGAAGGCCAGGGTGAATGAAGCGGCGACAGAGAAATGGGGTGACGGGACAAGACGGGTGGATGGCCAGACAATTGTGAAGAAGGATAAGATATTGGACATAAGCAGTGGCCAGCTCTGCTGGGTGAGCGGCACGATATTTTCAGATTTGAAGAACAAATTGAATATTTTGAACGATGTTGAGAAGGGGGTGGATGACGTGCTTCCCAAGTCTCCCAGCTCCTACGTCGATGGAGAGAACGACGGTGTGATAATGTTGGAAGACGAGTCCGGTCGTGCCATTTTGGACAATGATGAGTTCTTGAAGAACAACATCTTGGTGACGGGATGCATAGTGGCAGTTCTTGGTGTGGAGATACAGGCGGGGATATTCGAGATAATGGACGTGGTGTATCCTAAGGTCTCGCCCCAGAAGCCGCTCCCATTGATGGAGGGCAAGATAGCGCTTGTTTCGCATTTGGGAATAGACGATGATGCGCACTACGACTTGAGACTAGAGCTCCTCAAGCAATATTTATGTGGAGAGTTGGGGCTGGAAAACGACAGACAGAAAAACAAAGACATCTCGCGCCTCGTGATAGCGGGCAACAGCGTCAACCAGGTCGAGGAGGACGACGACGCAAACGACTATGTCTCCACCAACAACTACGGGTCCAAAAACACCTCCAAGATAAACTCCGACGCCCTCTCCAACTTGGACCGCTACGTGTCGGACTTGGTGTGCTCCATACCGGTCTCCATCATGCCAGGCAGCCACGATCCGGTCGAGATATGTTTGCCCCAACAGCCGCTCCACCGCTCGTTCTACGTCAGCAGCAGGGAACTTGTTGGCGGAAACAACTTGCAGCTGTTGACGAACCCCGCGTGGCTCGACCTCAACGGATTGCGCTTGTTAGGCACCGCTGGCCAAAACGTCACCGACTGCTTCAAGTACTTCTCCCCAGAGATGAAGGCCGCGAAAACAGTGGGCGACATCATGCACGCCTCCATCAAGTGGCAGAACATCGTCCCCACCGCGCCCGACACCCTCTACTGCTACCCGTTCCAGAACACAGACCCCTTTGTGTTGGCCGAGGAGACGCCGCACGTCTACTTTGTGGGAAACCAGGAAACCTATGCCTCGACACTCTATGAGCAGAACGACGTCAAGGTGCGGCTCATATCGATACCCAAGTTCTCCGAGACTGGCCAGTTCGTGGTGTTGGACACCCACACCCTCGAGACGGAAGTGGTCACCGTCGAAGCCTAGGTGACGAGCGCTGCAGCGCTCGTCACCTGTGTGCTATAGCACGACCGCAGGCGAAGGTCCCTACTCCACAGACGTTAGCTCGCATGGCCCCACACTAGCCCGAGAGGGTCTTGCAGAGCCTGTTCAGCCCTCTCCGCCAGCCACATCTGCAATCAACACCCGGCTGGACGCCACCACCCGACAATTCATGACCTGGCCCCAGACTCAACAGCAAATTCTACCGGAGGGTCTGCCACCTGTCCCAGCATATAGTCTCGTTCGCATCTATAAATAGTATGGCGTCTAATGCCCAAAAGTTCGCAGCCTGTTCCGTAGAAACCTGGCGGAAGTACGGCGGCACACGCCGCCGTGCTGCCGCTATTGTCCCCCGCCCTCACCTACGCCCCGACCCTATGTTCGCGACTAGCGAGAGCCGTCGAGACCGTCAGCCTGCTAACGTCTCATCTCCACCTGCTCCACTCTCTCCTTACAACGCATGCACATAGCGCCCGCCTGCCCACTACCAGCGCACCAATGTATCTACATACGCTGCCTTGCTTTAAGCCCACTGCAAGGCACCGGTGCTGGCATGAGCGGGCGAAAGAAGCATCTAGACCTGAAATTGGGCATCTGAACCGTTTTGCACATCACCGGTGTACCGCTCGCACAGTGCGATGCCTGGCACCGCATGATAGGGGCGCCGTGATGGCAGACGGGTCAGCCAGCCGCCAGGGATTGCTGAATGGGCTGGCAGCCCACTGCCAGCTCAATTGAGCTCAGTTGGCCTGTAGGCACATTTGGGTCCAATGTTCTCTGTCTCTTGGTCCCACTGGTGCCCGGATAAGCATCTCGTAGCTCCACCACCACCGCTACAAAGCCGTCAGCGCCAGCGCCAGCTCGCACACACCGCTGAAACAGCACGCCTCGCCAGAGCACCGTCATCGTCGTCCGGCTCAGCGGGTCTCCGTGGTGGCCCGTCGGCGGCCCCAGAGCTGGCCGGTGGCCCTCAGGTGCACTGAAAATTTAAAGGTTACCCGTAAATCGAGGAGACAAATGTATGAAATTAAGAGTTTTTTACGGTTTTTATATTAGTAGACCATATTGTCATAGGTTTTCTAGGCTAGAATTGAACAATCAAGCCTTGTATATACTGTCAAGTAGCAGCGGAACAGCTTATCAAGGATAATTGACGGAGACGAGTGCAACGAGAGAAATCGAGGCGCATTTACAGTTGAGAAAGATTGACGCCATCCTCCTCCACAGATTGAGATTGCTAGAGCAATACATTCACTCCTTTAGGTGCGGTTCGAACAGAGTAGGCAGCCAGGGCAACACGCGACAATAGGGTAGAGCAGGCAGTTTGTGATGAGCGGAAACAACGGCAAGGGAGACAATTTGCAGGCGCCAGGCTCGAAGAAGCCTCGCAACCTCCATATTGCCCACAGACGGTCGCCCAGCGAATTGACCACATTGATGGGTAAGTATGAGTAGCGGCCGCCACAGGCGGCACACGGTGTCACCGACAGTACTAACATGTAGCAGTGGAGCAATACAACCTCCAAAAACAACTAGAGCAAGTGCAGGCGCAACAGCGCCAGATATTGCAACAGCAGCAATATGCGAACCAGCAGTACTCCAACACGGGCACGCAGGGGCACAGCGAGCTGATGCCGCCTCCTAGTAACTTCAAATCGCACTCGAGGTCGTCGTCGATTAATTCGAGCAATGGACTGCCGCAGGGCGTACACCGGAGAACGGGGTCGGCCTCCAACACTGCCCAGGGCCACAGCAGAAGACACTCTTTAGGCTTGAACGAGGCAATCAAGGCAGCCGCAAGCCAGAGGCAAAACAACAGACAAAACATGAGTCCTTCGACACCTACAAGCATGAATGACTCAGAAATAGGTTCCTTCAAGTTTCCTCCTAGTTCGGGTTCCGACGGAGACAGTGACTCTGCGTCTTCCTCGCATAATAGATCAATGTCGTTGGCTTACGGCCAACAGCCCTTCAAGTTCCCGTCTGAGAACTTGTTACCACCAACTCCAAATTTCTCCATCAATCAGAGTCCCGACAGAGGTCATCAAAAGAAAGGTTCACATTATCGTGCTAACTCTAGGAACTTCGATCCTAACGGTCAAGCGAACATGAACATGAACTGGAGAAACTCACAGCATCAAAGAAATACATCGCTGTTAGAGCCCCCGAACAGTCAGTTTGTCCCGGGCCACAAGCCTCGTAACAGCTCCTACGGTGGATCCACTTCCTCGATATCTCAATTCTTCCCCAATAACAATGGAAACAACAGCAACAGAAAATCTTTGTTTGCCCCTTACTTGCCTCAATCGTCATTGCCCGAGTTGATAAATGACGGTCGTTTAGTAACTGGAACGTTACGAGTGAACAAAAAGAATCGTTCTGACGCCTACGTTTCTACTGACGGATTGTTGGATGCTGATATATTTATATGCGGTTCCAAGGACAGAAATAGGGCGTTGGAAGGTGACTTGGTGGCAGTCGAGTTGCTTATTGTAGATGAGGTTTGGGATTCAAAGAAGGAAAAGGAAGAAAAGAAAAGAAGGAAAGATAATACCTTTAAAAAATCGTCTTCAGTATCCGTATTGAACGATGACATACACAATGATGCAACATCCGCTAGTGCAACAACGGAAAATGAAGGTGGTGATTCAGATTCAGGTTTAGCTAGGAGAGGCTCATTGAAACAGAGACCCACCATGAAGAAGAATGATGATGTTGAGGTGGAAGGACAATCTTTGTTACTAGTTGAGGAAGAAGAAATAAACGATGAGGTAAAACCGTTATATGCGGGCCACGTTGTGGCGGTAGTGGACAGAATCCCTGGTCAATTGTTTTCTGGTACACTTGGGTTGTTGCGGCCTGCTCAGGCCGCACAGGCTGCCAGAGATAAGAAAGACGGAAAGGAATCGTCGGTTCAAACCCCAAGGGCGCCGAAAATTGTATGGTTCAAGCCCACAGATAAAAAGGTGCCTTTGATTGCAATTCCAACTGAGCAAGCTCCGAAAGACTTTGTTGAAAACCACGAGAAGTATGCAAATCAACTTTTTGTTGCTTCAATCAAAAGGTGGCCAATCACATCTTTGCATCCTTTTGGTACTTTGATCAGTAAGTTGGGAGCTATTGATGACCCCAACATTGATATAGATGCCATAATGAGAGACAACAATTTTCTCTGTGACGAATACCCCGAAGATATGACGTACGACGTACCAGACACCGAGTCTGAGCTACTCAACCCGAACAGGGTAGAATATTTGAATGAGTATACCATTGCCTTCACACAAAATGGTGAATTTGTTGATCATGCTTTGCATGTAAAGAGGTTGTCTAACACTCAAATTGAAATGGGATTTCATGTCTCGGATGTTTCTTACTACGTAAAGCCCGGGTCTGTTTTGGATAGGAAGTCCAAGAAGAGATCTTCATCAGTATTTTTACCTCAGAAATCTGCCCAATTGTTACCGGACAACATAAACAAACTTATCTCTTTCAGTGAAAATCAAAAGAACCTATCGGTTTCTGTTATCTTTGAAATTGATACTACAAACTTTGAGGTTGAGAATTTACACATTCATGAGTCAGTCATTGTTCCTAAGCAGATAGTGTCTTACGATCAGATTGACAGCATACTCAACGGCCAGAACTTAGTGGATATATCGGCTGCGACTGGTGATTACATCAAGACATTTAGCCTCATTGCCAAGGAATTTCGAAGACAGCGGTTGAACGATCGCGAACTTGGAATATCACCCAGTTTGACGTTATTGGATCAGATCGATGATGAGAAAGTTAGACTCAATATGAACATATTCCATAACAGCCTTGCATTCAACGTCATCTCTGAGTTAACCCATAAGGTTAACGGAGCAATCGCTGTGAAGATTCACGCAGCCTTGGGGGATAAAGCATTTTTGAGAAGACATCCTTTGCCCACATTGCAGAAGATGGAAACTTTTGTGAGGAAGGCAACTAATCTTGGTTTTGACATTGATACTACAGATTGTTGCACCTTGCAGAAGTCCATTTTGAAGATAACAGATCCAATAAAGAGACAGTGTGTCGAGACATTGCTTTACAAGTGTATGCCGAGAGCAAGATATTATATTGCTGGAAAACAGGATCCAGATTCATACGGTCATTACTACTTCAATTTGCCTTTGTACACTCATTTCACCTCTCCTTTGAAGAGATACGCCGACCTAGTTGTTCACAGACAACTCAAGAATGTTCTCTACAACACAGAGGAGACGAATGACTTGGACTCCTTAAAGGCTGTCGCAGACTACTGTAACTTCAAAAAGGATTGTGCTGCAAGCTCGCAAGAACAGGCTATCCACTTGTTGTTGTCGCAGACCATAAACGAGGTCAGCGAGAACGCCGGCCAACTTCTCTGTATGGGAACTATTCTCCAGGTTTACGAGTCCTCCTTCGACGTGTTCATCCCGGAGTTTGGTGTGGAAAAGCGAGTGCATGGTGACCAGTTGCCGCTTGTGAAGGCAGAATTCAACAAGTCTAACAGAGTGCTAGAGTTGTACTGGGAGAAGGGCATCGATTCGGCAACTTACATTCCTTCAGACGAGAAGTCGTCCTTGTCTTACAGATCGTCGATCAAGAACAAGTATCGTACGTCCTCTCTACAGGCAGCCAGCATCCAGAGCAAGTCGTACAAGGAAAACAAGAGTTTCGCAAATGACTCTGTTTTCGAGAAGCTAGCCAAGTTCAATCTTGATCCGCCAGACATTTCCCACCCCTCGTTGAACAACGCTTTCAAAGGCATAGATACCCTCACGCCAACGAACCACATCTTACCCTACATACAGAACTTGGCTACCAAGATAGACGGGGTCAACCATATCCAAGAGATCAAAGAGCTTCATCAAGTTCCTGTTCTTATCAGAGCTGAGATTGGCATGGCCTTGCCATGTCTAACAGTACGTGTACTCAACCCTTTTGCAGATTACCTGTCTTGAAACTCATACTACCACCTGCCTCTTCACCGGGGCGATACAGGGCTCTTTTACATACTTTGTAGCATAGTCTATCTATATATCAGTACTCTATCAATTGAAAATCATTCACGTGAATGTAGAACTTGTATGGTTCCAATATCAGAATGAAAATTTTCTTTATCTACGGCAGTGAGTCGATTAGCAAGCACCATGAGTGAGCCAAACAAAAGGACACAGAGCGGGGAGAATGGAACTATTGGACCTGTCCCATCAGTTCCAATGAAAAAATCCAAACTTTTAGCGGATGCAGACTATACTAGGGTTGGGACACCATTGCAGACTAGGGTTGCATCTCCATGTACGCTCAATCCACCGATCGATAGTGACGGACTTTCGTGGCCTTCATTGGGAGCTAGGGAGAGGATAGAGCAAAATTCGGAGGAGGCGGCTGGTAGAGAGAAACGAATTGCTGAGGCAGTGAAGACAATCTTGACTGAGTTGGGTGAGGACGTGAGTAGAGAAGGGCTACTCGAGACACCGGAGAGATATGCCAGAGCGATGCTATATTTCACGAAAGGATACGAGGACAATATCCGGGATGTTGTGAAGAGGGCTGTTTTTGAAGAGGATCACGATGAGATGGTGATAGTGAGAGATATCGAGATATACTCTCTCTGTGAGCACCATTTGGTGCCATTCTTCGGCAAGGTACATATAGGCTACATCCCGAATAAGAGGGTTCTCGGACTCAGTAAGTTGGCAAGGTTGGCAGAAATGTACGCCAGGAGATTTCAGGTTCAGGAGAGACTCACAAAGCAGATTGCCATGGCACTCAGCGAGATGTTGAAACCACGCGGTGTTGCAGTCGTAATTGAGGCCACTCACATGTGTATGGTAAGTAGGGGTGTTCAGAAGTCCGGATCATGCACCACAACGAGCTGCATGTTGGGCTGTTTCCGGAATCAACAGAAGACAAGAGAGGAATTCTTGACTTTGTTGGGAAGACGTTGACTTTCAATTCTCTCTATATGTATTTACATTAGCATCAAAATTATAAAATCCTCTATGGACGTTGAGTTTATCTATAAACAAATGAAAAGCAGCATCAATAATCTTTTCTCAAATCATCAAATCAATCAATAGACTGTTCATGTACTCTTATCACTCATGAGCTTTGCCATATTCAACACGGACATATCGTCGCAAAATTGGCCTATTATCTGGAACCCCTGGTTATTGATGGGGATTGTAATCGTTGGAAGACCAGTCAACGATGACGGAATGGTGAAAACGTCATTCAAATAGCTGTTCAAAAAATTTGCTTCATTTTTTTTCTCATACTCTTCAACGGTGGGAGCAATTCCCATAGAAGTGGGGGCCACTATGAAATCAACTTTATTGTTTGTCCTTCGAAAATCCGATTCAAAAAGAGCATTGGAGCAGTTGAAGACGTCATTGAACTCATTGACTAGTACTTTTCTCACCTTTGTCGCTTGAATGTAGTGATCTGCTGAGTTTGAAGACAATGTATAATTTCCTAGTATGATTCGTCTTTTCACTTCTGGCCCTAGAGCGTGTGATCTATTCCTAGATATCAACTCAATGGGTGATTTACTCAGACCACTATTGTAGCCGTATCTTACCCCATCGTACCTGGAAAGATTTGAAGCAGCCTCGGCAGTGGTCAAAGTGTAATAAGCAGGAACCAGGGCTTTTATAGATGGAATGGATATCTCTTTCACGACATGCCCCTTTTCTTGGAGCCGCAAAAGTAAAGAGATCCAATTTTCTCTGGTCCTCGAGCTCAATTCCCCTATCATAAACTCCTTGGGTACCCCTATGGTATATGTCTCTTTCTGTGCTGGCTCCACATGCTCACGTTCTTTTTGAGACAATGATGTTGGGTCCTTAGCGTCGAATCTGTCCAACACAGAGAAAACCGTTCCTACAGTAGAGACGTCCCGGGCCAATATTCCCACTGTATCCAAAGACTGAGCATATGGAACGACACCCCACCTCGATATCCTCCCATAAGACGGCTTGAACCCTATTATGCCATTATAGTCAGCAGGCAACCTCACAGACCCTCCTGTATCTGTCCCCAAGCTGAACGACGCTAGCCCGGTAGCGACAGCAACGGCAGATCCACCAGAGGATCCTCCTGCAATTCTTGCCTTCTCGTCGTGGGAGTAATTTAATGTGGCTCCATATGCTGAATTGGTACCAGATGATCCCATTCCAAATTCGTCCATATTGGCCTTACCGATGAGCAACAGTCCCTCATGCTCAAGCAACTCTACTACTGTAGCATCAAATGGACTAATGTACTTCTCGAGCATCTTGGAACCACATGTCGTCAGTACCCTGGTGGTAGCTATGTTATCTTTCACTACAAATGTTGAGTCTTTCAATTTTCCTCGACTATTCTTCTGTCCTTCTTCTGCCCTCATGAAGCTAATGATACTATTGCATGGATCATTCATCGCCTTGTGAGCAACATACCGTATGCTCCTCCTGAGCATACCCTTATAAGGCCGTGTATACCTCCATTTGAACATTTGCAAGATAGTTCAAGATCTTGAACTACTCCATAAATCTTTTGTGTAAGTGAAAAATTCCAGATTTTTTATCTTTGACTTGCAAGGAAGGTTTATCAGTCTCACTTAAGCTTTTAATCAAAGATACAATGTCTTTCAAAGTAGGCCTTGATGGCGGTAACTCGTTAGTTTCCCTAGTCAACAATTTAAAAGTGTCCATTGCGGTGGAGACGAACAGAAGCAAAGTAAAGGTTGATCTCGACGAGAATGAGTCAAAGGCATCTCTCAGGGATACCAAGAGTAGTTTCGAATTGCAAGAGGCAAATGCCATTGTAAAGTATCTCCTTGACGACTTTGAGGATAGCAAGCTTTTGAAGTTCGAAGAAACAACGCTTTACAAGGCTCTCAAGACGAAGGGTCCTGAGGGTGTGAAGAGTGCTTTGGCACAAATCTCCGACTCTTTCCCCAAGGCAGAGATCAGTGCTGTCCAGGTGATATTATTCAGTGCGTTGTACCCTGTCCTCTCTAAGGATGACCACGAAGGGAAAAAATGGTTTGTGGAGTTTTCCAACTTACCCCAGGTATCGGAGGGTGTCAAGAAGGCAGTTTCTGCGACGAAGTTGGAAAGAGAGAAGGCCAGCAACACCGGAGTAAGGAAGGTCAGAAAGGGGAATTTGGTGAAAGAACAAGATGCGAAGATTACTCCTCAGGAGGGCGGCAAGAACATCTTGATCACATCCGCATTGCCATATGTTAACAATGTTCCTCATTTAGGGAATATCATTGGATCTGTTTTGTCTGCTGATATATTCGCTAGATATGCAAAGAACCGAAACTACAATGCTTTGTTCATTTGTGGAACTGATGAATACGGTACTGCTACCGAAACTAAGGCATTGGAAGAGAAGATCACTCCTCAGGAACTTTGCACCAAGTACCATGCCCTTCATAAACAAGTATATGACTGGTTTGAGATCGGTTTTGATCACTTTGGAAGAACCACCACGGAGTTGCAGACCGAAATCGCCCAAGATATCTTTATGAAGCTCTATAATAATGGCTATTTGGAAGAACAGACAAATGAGCAATTGTATTGTGAAGAGCATAAGGCCTTTTTGGCTGATAGATTTGTTGAAGGTACTTGTCCCAAATGTAACTATGAGGATGCACGGGGAGATCAATGTGACAAATGTGGAAGCTTGTTGGACCCATTCGAATTGATAAATCCACACTGTAAAGTTGATAATGCGTCCCCGGTGAAAAGAGAATCCACTCATGTCTACTTAAAATTAAATGAACTAGAACCAGAACTCAAAGAGTGGGTAGCAGAGTCATCGACAAAGGGAAATTGGTCCAAGAACTCCAGAACAATCACAAACTCATGGCTCAAACAAGGTCTTGAACCAAGATGCATCACGAGAGATTTATATTGGGGAACTCCAGTGCCTCTTGAAAAGTTCAAGGAGAAAGTCTTGTACGTGTGGTTTGATGCTACAATTGGGTACCCATCTATCACCGCAAACTACTTCAAGGATGCCGATGTTAACAAGTGGGAAGATTGGTGGAGAAATCCAGAGAATGTTAACTTGTACCAATTCATGGGTAAAGACAATGTTCCCTTCCACACGGTGGTATTTCCTGCTAGTCAAATAGGAACAAGAGACAAATGGACAAAGCTTCATCATCTTAGTACCACTGAGTATCTTCAATATGAAGGTGGAAAATTCTCCAAATCCAGAGGTGTTGGTGTTTTTGGTAACAATGCGAAGGATTCGGGTATCCCGGCTTCCGTGTGGAGATATTATCTTGCGTCTATCAGACCCGAAACCTCGGACGCTCAATTCTCTTGGAGCGAATTTGTCACCAAGAACAATTCTGAATTGCTTGCTAACTTGGGTAATTTTGTTAATAGAGTGGTTAAATTTGCTATTGCAAAGTACAACGGAGTAGTTCCTGAGTATGATACCAAAGAAATTCCTCATTATGACGAGTTCAAGGCCGATATTAATTCGCTTTTGGCCAGCTACATTGAGAACATGGAAACCTCCAATATAAGACGTGGTTTGGAGCTTGCAATGGCCATATCCTCCCGTGGTAACCTATTCTTGCAGGACAACAAGTTGGACAACAACCTCTACACCAATAGTCCAGGAAAGTCGGATGCCGTGGTGTCGGTGGCCTTGAACTTGATCTACTTAGTCAGTGCGGTGATTTGCCCATTCATGCCCACCACAAGAACTCAAATCTGCGAGATCTTGAACACCCCTCCTTTGTCTATCACCGATCTGTTCCAGCTAGTCTTGGAATCCGGCCACTGTATTGGAAAGGCCCAGTACCTCTTCACTCGTATTGACGAGAAGAAGGTCGATGAATGGAGAAGTCTCTACGGTGGTGCTCAGGTTTAATCTACGGCACCCAAGTGATCCTTTTTAGGGAATTTTTCCCACTATGTAATCTATACAACTGCGATAGTTCTTTAGTCCGTATGTGAATACACCTTTATCATATAATATCTTGCTTTCCAGTAAAACTGCTTTCGTTATGGTCGTTCTGACCTCTAGAGAGACTCCGAGGTTGAGATAACCGCGGAAAATCTCGTTTTCAGATGCGAGATTCTCCGGGATCATTATCAACCCCACAATTTATATATACCCATGATTTTCCTAGGTTAATGTTTCAATTGCTATCGTTTGATTAATCCCCCTCAAAAGCAGGTCTTATTGATATACTACTAGGTATTAACAGTCATTTTAGGAGCAATGTCTGTCTTGTTAAAAACACCAGTGGTCGGGTTCATTAGTGGTCTAGCAGTGGTCCCATTGATGACCAAGTTCATTTTCGAGCCGACGTTCATCAACTCCAAATACGAAGAAATTGATAGCATCAAGCTTGATTTGGACCACATCGGATGGCATGTCCGCAACTTAGAAGAAGTCAGGGGATTGAAGGAGGAAGACGTCTATGTTCCGGTAAGCTACTTCCAGGGAAGATACTGATATTCCGAGCGAGGTACAAATAAACGATATGTGTGTTGCTTATCTATAATTTATATGAATAGGATATGAAATATTATAACAAAAACGTAATGTAGTTGTCCGATCGGGTTGAGCGATACGCATTCAGAACTTTGTGCTCTCCGTCTCGTCCAACAGATCGTCATCTGTCGTTGATGCATCGCCGTCCTTCTCCAATTCTGCGACGTCTTTGGCGGACAACTGGAGCTTTGATGCATCCCAGCTCTTGGGCTCCTCTCCTGGTTCCAAGTCACCACCAGTCATAACGCGGATAAGATGAAGCTTGAAGTCTTTCGATTGCTTTCCAAAGTCTAAGTGCTCTCTTTTGTATTCTTCTACATGTGATGCATGCCCGATGCTCTGTCCGACGGTGATTAACGTCTCGATACAAGAGTTTGAATTGTTCAACAAGTCTGAGTCAAAAGAAAACTTTTCCTTCTCAATGAGTAAAAGGATGGTCGAGCCTCCGAATTTGAAATACCCCACCTCGTCTCCTTTCTGGACCTCATCGCCCTCTTTGACAGTCAAAATGGTGGAACCCACCATCATGGCTCCCACAGCAACCATTATGATAGTGCCAAAGGTCTCGGTTTTTATTGGAATCAACACTCGTACGTTTTCCCCGTAAACATCAAGTTCTGATCTGATAGCCATGGGGTTTACCGTATAATACTCTCCACCGATATACTTGGGGGCTCCTATAGTTCCCTTCACAGGTGAATGGAACCTGTGATAGTCTTGAGGAGCCAACCGAAAGATCCCTAAGGAACAACTTTGCGCCTTATAGATATCACTATTCTCAAGGTTGCTGTAATTACCATTGAATAGCTTTGCAACTGTGAAGTTTCTTCCCTTGATCCAAAGCGAAGTAGCATCATTCACAGTAGCAAAAGTAGTCGACCTACAGTCCGCTGGAGACACCATTATGTTATCGTCATCCTTGCATTCTATAAGTCTTGCACCAGGCTTCAACTTTCGATAGAAGAATTCATTGAATGTTGCGTATTTCGAGGGATCGGGTTGAAGGCACTCAGACATGTCCAATTTATGGAATTTAATGAAGGAGGGAATATCTGCTTTGGATTGCGGAACGTCAAATTTAGCACCTTGCTTAATACTCAACTTCTTCAATACAGTTCTAACTCTTCTACTTTTCGCCTTGTCAAGACCTTTGTAGAGTAATCGGATCCCCAATCTTACATAGATACCCATCTTCTCTTCCATGATGATTCCGGTAACTCTATCTTGAACCAATATCATAGCTGAATTACCACCCAATTTGTACTTTCCGTATGTAACTTTCATCAAGACCTTTGAAAACCAACGTCTCGAGGCGATCTGGGGAGAAACATACGAGGAAACAAGTAATTTGTTCACAATACTCCAATCTTTAGATGCACAGATAGCCACATGAGTAACAATGTCAATATCCTGCTTCTTATCCAACTTTTTCTGTAAACACAATGGACATCTCTCAATTTCGAATATCTTTTCTTCCTCCGATACCGAAGCTTCTATATGATCTTCCAAGGAGTCGACCACCTCTTCAAAGCTGAGTTTATCACCTCCCCAAGGAAGACGTCCATACTTTTCGAAGATTTTCTGAACTATGTTGTCACTATTGTGACATCCTAACGTATCGAGAAAAGACATTAGTTCTATGAAATCAAGCTGTTTCGAGTCTTCAACATGATATTGATCAAGTAATAATTCCCAAAATTGTCTACGCAAACTATCGTAAGGCTCGAACCTCACCCTGATTTTCAAGGTTGGGAAATATTTTCCAACGTAGATCTCCTTATGCATATTTAATGATAAATTCATCACTTTGAACTTCAATGTATCTGCGTACAGAACTGTTCTCTTTTTCTTGAGTCTATTGAATACTTTTCTCTTCTCTGTTTGAATAGGATCATTTTCGAGGATCTCAACGCTATTGTCCTCGAGTGAATCAGGATTTTCTGCGCTCGACGACACGTTTGATAGAGATGCTGTGGAATTTCCACTCTTGAGAGAGCTTTTATCCGTTGACAAATCTATTAAATTCCTAATCTTCAATGTGGTATCAGCCACATTGTCATGGAAAGAAAATCTATCCTTATCTAATACCGAGAATTGTATGTTGTAATTCGTCTCGTGAGGGAGAATTTCAAACGCTAATCTTTCGTTAAATAACGGATTCAAGGTGTGACGTTTATAGCTAGTTCTGAAAGTTTTCTTTCCAAATGTGACGACGACAAAAGGGTCCATGTCAAAAGTCGTTCTGGTTATGTTTTTGAATGGAGGTAAGTCAGAGCAGGAGACGATCTCAAAAAATATGACTCCACTGATCTTCTTGTTCGTTATCTCCAAGCGCTTCTCTGAAACTTTTGTTGAAACTTTTCCTCGGAATCTAGAATACTTCTGTCCGCTGGCTTCTAATCCATTCATCATATTCTCATAATTCAGATCAGAAGAACTCGAATGCGAGGACAAGGCAGAGCTCGCCGCGTCGGATGCAGGTTCCAATACAAAGGACGGTACTTGCTGTTGACCTGTCAAAGATGATTGATCAACAGAGCTGTTCACGTCAACTTTGTCACCTGTGATTATAGACTCGATATCAGAAGTCTCAGATATGAAAACCCTTTGAATTTCACCCGAATCCGAGTAGAACCCTTGATCATTTGGTTTTGTCAAATGCTTCTCGACCTCAGGATAAACTAAGCTCTTTTGCCATTCTTCAAACATTGACTGAATAGTTGTTCTGGATTGGTATGCTTCATCGGTGTCGGACTCAGATAAATCCAAGTGCCTGAGGTGGTTAGGTAGGTCGTTTCCTACATGCTTATTTGGCCCGTCTTTATGAATAGAAGTCGACGAAGCCGATGCTGAATTGTAAAATTTCTCCCTCCGATGTGCTCTTCCAAGCTTCTTTCTTTGCTTGCAGACCAACTGAAATGATAAAAGCAACGAGCCGTTAACGAAGCTCTGACTAGTAGAATTGGAGTATAATCGAAACCATTGTAGATCCGTTTGGGGGGTGAATTGACCATCATGAAAGAATAAGTCGTTAAGAACCAATCTCAATTCACCCAAGTAGTTCTTATATCTCTTATGCTTGTCCCATATGGCTAGTGTCAAGAGCTGCGATATCCTCCCCTTTTCCAAGGGAATGACCAACGTTTCATCCCAGCTAGGATGGCTTGAATGCAACTTTCTGGAGGTCTTTCTTCTTACTCCGTTGATCTGAGCAACCATGATAGGATTGATCCGGCCCCGGCTACTCTTTGGGGTTTCGGACCCGCTACTGTTGATTTGCGTGTCAGAAGTGGGCGATGGTGCCAAATCTGCTGCCCGGTTAGCATTGACCTTCAAGTAGAGACTTTGCTTCGACCTTGCGGGCTGCTCATTCACAGCTCCTCTCAGACTGCCATATATCATCGAATATAGTATTCAAATCCAAGTAGCTTCGGTCGCAAGCTCTAACACACAAAGATGTGGCACTAATATGAAATTGTAAGGATGTGTTTGATATTTATATGTCAATCAATTTTGTGAAAGAAAACTTCGATATACACTATATAAGTCAAGAAAAGACTATAGAGCTTGCAACTAGCTCATAAGCATCTCCACTACTCTGGCAACACTAAGACGCTTTATATCAGTGTACGTTTGGCCGGTTCCCACGAAAAGAATAGGTACTTTGGTCGCCATCACCATGTTAATCATCGCACCTACTAAATCACCAACGGTATCGACTTTAGAGATGATGAAAAAATCGAGGTTTCTTCTGTTACCAAATGCACTGTTGAAGTTTATAGCTTGCTCCACGGAATCACTACCCACCAAGGCTTCACCGACCATGATAATTTTATCGGGGTTCGCAGCATCTCCAAATTTCTTCAAAGGTGCCATGAGTTTGGCATTGGAGTGAGTTCTGCCGGCTGTATCAATGAGAACTACGTCGTAAGAGTTTTCTGAGGCATGTTGGATAGCCAGCTTGGCAGTTTTCACCACATGGTCTCCGCCACCGTAACCTTTTTCGAATATGTCTATCTTTGATGATGGATTGGACGATTCGTTCAATCTTTTCAAGTTCTTCACGTGGACCTTGAGCTGTTCCACCGCCCCGGATCTGAAGGTGTCGCAGGCACATATAAGGACGTTCAACTTATTCTGCAAAAGCCAATACGCCAACTTGGCTAAATTTGTAGACTTTCCAACTCCATTGACACCAACAACAGATATGACATACGGACGAGCGTTTTTCGAGTTTGCCTTGATTTCTTGTAGAAGGTCAGTGGAGACGTTCGGTGTCAAGATTTTTGTCAACTCCTCTATCAAGGTCTCCCTGTACAACGACATCTTAACGCCCTTTTTATTGGAAAGCTTGCTCTTGAGTCTTGCAATCACATTCTCTGCCGTCTGAGGAGAGATATTCTTTGCCACAAGATGGCTCTGGAACTTCTTGGAGACTTCGTCAATGTCGATGTTTCCTCCCAAGTACGACGTAATTTTGGAAAAAAAACCGCCAGAACTCTTTTCGCCGTCAACGTCTTCGGCCTCATCGTCCAAGTCCAAGATATCGTTCAACTCGTTGACTAGAACGAGATCGTTCTGTTTTACGAATGCTGACTTGTCGATCTTCATGGCCTCAGTATCATGTCCCATGGACGCCTCACCCTTATCCTTTGAGTAATCCAATGCAGAGCCATCACCTGCACTTTCGTCGTCATTTCCCCATGTTCTCATCTTCTTTTCTCCCTTACTGGCTTTTTTCACACTAGGTGATCCTTCCCTAGTGGCAGGCGAGGAGGGGAGCTTCGGTATCCCCTTGGACCCTGCATTGCCCGTGGTCTGTCTCTCCACCTGCTTCAACTTCATGAGCTGGTTGAACTGTATCTCCACCAATTTGTCCAATTTTTCGTCTCCTGCCTTTCCTTCGTCTTCATAATCCTCCTCGATCTTGACGTACGTCTTCAAGATACCTGCTAGTGTTTGTCTCACCTTCTCGCTGTCTATGGTAGTTATGGCATCGAAGTAGATCGAACAGTACAACCCGGCCCTACGATAGCTGTAGAACCGCCTCTGGCCAATGTTTTGCGTGAAAAAGTCTTCTTCTAGCTCAATATATGATTCATTGACTATCCCAGAGATGTACTGGTTGAATGGACTGATCTTATTGTTGAGCTGATACTCCACCTTGCCCGAAGGTCTAAAGATTATGAGAGATTGCGACATGCAAATGCTTTGTTTATATACTCAGATTCGCCTCTGTTGTCCTTTTATGTATGATAAAAGACGCTTTTAATCTCACCATGGCCATTTATTTCAATCTGGAGATCGATTTTGTCTTTAGTATAGAGAGATTTGAAAAAAAAATCATGGCGTTACAGACAGGATTCGAACCTGCGAAGGTAAAACCCAACGCCTAAACCGCAAAATAGCAGGGCGTCGCCTTAACCACTCGGCCACTGTAACTCAAGTTTCCAAAGTTGGGCGGGAAAACTGTATTTATACCTTGCATCGTAGCTATAGTGGTCTGTTCTGCGGACCTGTTAGGTAATGAGTCTCCATGATCTGGTTGGCGAGTTGGTTGTTCGGCAGATGGGGGACGTGAGTGCATGATGGAGAGACTGTGTTAATAATGTGGCTGTCGCTCTTGATGTTAATTCAGATGTAGACTGGTGAGTTACAGCAGGTGAAGGTTTGTGTTCGCGGTATATTCTGGCGGTTAGTGACAAATAGCGAGAGAACGTAATAAATAGCGAGAGGAGCCTCGGTAGGCTAGCGAGGATCGCAGTGCGATCCTCGTGGTCGTGTGAAGCTGATCTCTTCACATCAATATTTCAACCGTAAAGCCAAAGTGAACAATTCCCCATAGTGGCCATCAAAAATGTACATACTACAACTCCTTCTTGGACTGATTTGTTTGTTCAACTGTGTGAGCGGAGTTCTACTTGAAGATGCCGTGGAAAAAAGCTGGACCAAGTACAGTTTTGGGCAATTGAGCCACTTCGATGTGACTCCAGACCGTTGCATCGTGGGCATTTCAGGCGAGGAACAGCTTGGCAGGTATAGCTTGGAAACAAAGCAAATGGAGTGGATTGTGAGCTTGAAGCAACACCGTGGTGGTATTAATCGATACCAATCGGTGGGGGGTGGATTGGCACTTTTGTACTCGAACACATCTGCCACGATGTACTTCTACGACGTCAAAAGCGGAATTCTTCAACGGGAGACGAGGTCTCCCCAGATTCCCTTGCAAGTAGAGTCAATATTGGGAATGGGAGTTATGGTTCTAGGGTCGGATGGCGCATTGTATTACTATGACTACGATACGCAGCTGTTCTCCAAAGGTGAGCATTTAGCGGCCTCTAGATTCATTCAATTCAATCATGAAGGGCAGGTCTTCATTGTCACAGAAAGTGGAGTGGTTTTGACTTTTTCTCAGTGGGATAGAGAGTTTACCCGCTTACAGTCAAAGGCAAACGGCGTTGTGGAGGCTTATGACGGTTTACTTGTCAGTAAAAAAGGACTTCATCAAATCGAGGGGTCTGACATTAAATCTGTCGTGACAACGTCCAACCAGAAACAAGTGGCGCCTATTTCCCACGACATGTTCGTTGAGTATACGGTGGACTCTCTCAAAGTTTACAAGATACTGGAAAGTCGTGCCACAGTTTTACATTCTATACCTTTGGAACGAAAGGTTGAAACCATTTATCATTTGAGTTATGGTTTAAACGACTTTGTAGTAGCTTCACTTGAGGATGTTCATCAAGATGACATCGTTCAAAACTTGATTATAGACTTTACCGATTTCATAGCCACTGAAGATCCCGAAACGATCAAAGCGAATCCTGTCTCTTCTTTCCGTGGCTCCAAAGTTTTCCCAATTCACCTGCAATCAAAGCTTGAATGGTGCAGCGTTACGAATAGCAAAACAGGTTTGAAAGTCAGTACTACCCCATTCGGTAGTTCTGCCACTTTTGATAATATACCGATGATAGTACCTGACGCCTCTCATGCTTTGTTAATGGATATGCCTATATCGAAGTCGGCAATCAACAAGGTTCATGAAATGCTTGATACCACATCTTATCATACCATCACCGTCAACTGGTTAAGAAGATTGAAGAGACATTTGTCCGAATTGGGCAGAGGAGTCGTAAAGGTATTTTACAACACAGGTGATGACGCTTCATATTCCTTGAATGTCGATGAGTTTGGGCTCGAGAAGTTACTCGTCTACCCAAGTGTTGATGGCATCAGTGTCATAGCTTTGAACTCGAGAACAGGATCACTTGAATGGGAGTCAGCTGATTTTATCAGTGAGCTTATTGATTTAGTTGAGTCTGACGGTTCTTTGTATGTTGTGTTAAAGCATCGAATAATCCAATTAGATCCAATCAATGGAAAATCTATCGATGAGACTCATTTAGATGTGGCAATTGAAAAAGCAATTAAGATTACCGGTTCAAACAACAATCATGCTTTGTTTCTCCATCTTGAGGATGGTAGTTTCAGGCAATTTGCACCAAGAGAGGGTTCAGAAGATCAATTTTTTGTTCAACACGAGAATCATAGTTTACAGGCTTACAAGATCAAGTCTGGCAACACAATAAAGACGTGGAATATCGATTTTTCAAGTAAGGCGGAACATGTCGTAAACATATTTAATAAACCAGAGAGTGTTTGTTCATCTGCTGGAATAATACTTCACGACAAGAGTGTTTTGTATAAATACTTGAATCAAAATTTATTCACCGTTGTCACGAAAGGAGAGAACCTGTTCAAAATATACTTGATCGATGGCGTTTTGGGTGACATTTTGAGTATTGTTCGTTTCGGGGAGAATGAGAACATTGAGACTGAATCGATAAGTCTTGTAATGGATGACAATTGGATAGTGTACTCGTACTTTACTCGAGGTCCAGAATTTGAACAACGTCTTGCAGTGATCGATCTTTTTGATTCCTCAAAATCGATCAAAGAAGGAGAAATCTCAAGCTTCACCTTTAACAATACAATTGATTATTTGTCATCCAAGTCTTTCAAATATCCAGAGAGAATATTGAAATTGAGTAGCACAAATACTCAGAAAGGCATAACGATCAAATCAATTATTGCTCTAACGACAAGTGGGAAACTAGTTGAAATACCCAAATACATTCTAAACAGTAGAAGAGTCGATGATAGGGAAATGAATCAGAACGACTACAAAGACGATTTCAGAATGGCCCCGTATGATTCAATTATTCCTATGAATAGCCAACTGGTATTGAACCACAAACAACAACTAGTGCTGGCAGACAAGAACAAGATACTTAACATACCTACGAACTTAGAATCAACCTCTGTGTTGTGCACTATCAACCAATTTAGTACTTTTTGTGGTCTTGTCCAACCGTCTTCATCTTACGATACATTGAGCTCAAAATTCGATAAGCTCAAACTACTATTCACAATGTTCGTATTGCTTGCATCATACCTTAGCGTGAAGCCATTTGTATACAGAAAAAAGTTGAACCTGGAGTGGATAGATCGCTAAATAGCATAGAAGTAATGAGTACTGCAATTACAGGAAAGATAAACTCGGTTGAGCATCAGAATCGTGATATTATATTTTTTAAACAGTCTATACATAAAATATAGACTCTGATGATGCAAGGTATTTAATTATTGTGTTTGAATGCTCTTCTCCTTCAACTAATCCAAAAGTTGACCAATCTATGCCATTCTCATTGCTATCTACCTTTCTTTCCCCCACCTCATTATCATATATGTACCAGATCAATTCATAAGTAAGACTTGAAATCAAGTAGTTTTTCATCTTATTCACCAACCGCATTGAGTTCGGGAATCTCTCCATAATGTGCATGTTATCCAATGAATCAAACTTATTCAATATCTCAACTAGTCGCGAGTTCAATACCGACCAGTTCTTGTCATTATGCTTGTTGATTATCGAAAAAGCCAAATTGAAATTTTGCTTGAGCCTCTTATATTCGTCAAGTGAATTGAGGAATGGTGACTTAAATATCCGTAACATGGTTACGGCTGCTAATTCGATACCGAATTTGTAATGAATAGGTAATTGATTGAAATTCTTTATGCCGCTGAAGTGTGATGCAAGCTTGTCAACAATAGTATAACAACAAGTCAATGCCTTTTGAACCTCCTTTTGATATTCGTAGAATGTCATATTCTGATTTGAAAATGAGCAAACATATAGTTGTAACTTAGCGCATTCGATCGATACACTTATCAAGTCATCTGGAGATAAAACCTTATAAAGATCGTTCAATATGACTTCAAACATGCTAATAGTTATCGACCTCGCCGTCGAATCTTTAGTATTGATCAAGTCACTTAAATTCTCGTTCAACTTCGACTGTACAGAATAAATTCTCAACAACGAATTGGTGTAGCGATCTTCCGTTGTCAAAGAATCTGATATTTCGACATTGGAGTCGTTGACGATGTAATCCTGTTGCATTCCGTTGTAGTTGTTGTTAGATAACCCCAAGTTGATTATCCAGTAGTTGGAATTAATGTTTATCAATTTATAGATACGCTTGATGATCATTCGGTTCAACCGAGACTCGTCCGAAATCTTTATGTCTGTTTTGTGACTGAAATCATCGATGAAGTCCAACCTATGCAACCCGAACTGCATAGCTATGGTTTTCATGAGAGATGTGTATTTGATGGAAATGTTGTCTGATATCTTGTCACCCTCGTTAGGAGGCATTGGCCAGGTAGTCAAGATCAAAAGTGCACATAAAGTGAAAAGCGAACGAGGAGTCTGGAGCCAGCACTTCTCTACTAGTAAAGATCTCACATGAAGCGAGAGGTTGAGATACAACTGCGCTTGTGGTTTCCTCAAGAATGACGTCAAAACGATGGACCAGAAGACTAGTTCGTTCTCCCGGTTGAATTTTTGCAAATTGATCTCCGCAAAAAATTGGGGTGGAAAAATGGGTAAGTACCTGTTGAACTCTGCTTCGTAGGTTTTGAAGCACTCGTAGGCTTCAGAGTATGACAAGGAAACTCGGGGGGTGGTCGAACTAGCGCTGATCCGGAAATCCTTGCTGCACGACGCCTCCTCGGTCATCTGTGTCATCTGGCCGAAGCTCTCCGGCGAGTTGAGGCAGGTCTGGATCTCCGAAACAGACGGTGTATACGCATCCGACTCCTTGGAGTCCAGCTCCCGGCTTATCAAGAGCTCAATCATCTTGTTCTTTCTCTCGATCAACTGGTCCAAACGGCCCCTCAAGCCGTGCACCTCGTCCGTGAGCTTCTCTACCATGTCCGCACCTCTGCGAGGATGCGTGCTGATTATGTCCAACGTGCAGTTGATGTTCTTCTTCAAGCAGTGCGAGCAGGGGAACGGGTTGGTCACCGACGCATCGCACTTCGTCTTGTGTTGTCGACACCTCACACACGTCTTTAGTATCTTGCCGTCGACGTGGCTCGGCACGATCAACCGGAGTCGTTTTCTCTGTTGTACCAGCATTATCATTCTAAAGCCTCTCTCTATCTCTTGCGCTTTATCTGCTAGGAATTTTTCACCTACTATAAATCTTCCAATATCGTTGATCTGCTCCTTTTCACCAGCCAAACCCTTCGATGTTATTTAACTACCGCTCCAAGTCCTTACTTTGGATAATCATATAACAACTGGGTCCAATTGGTTATACAATATTCCGCTTATCGGTAGATAGTGTAAATTATTAATTCTTTGATATCTATTGGTTGGTTTATAGACCGAACGTCGGATTGAATTTCATGGGATGAGGTGAGTTTTTAGATATATCTACGTCAAAAAACCAGATATAGATGGAGAGTAGATGAATACGAATCAGCTCACGGCCATCCAGTTGTACGGGTTGGGCCACAGCAGTCCGGCCAATCCCTTGAGCAAGAGTTATGGGATAAAATTCGAAGAGTATAGCTGTGCGAAGAGCATTACCTTGCCAGACCAATTAGAACGGAAGTTTTGCAATAGGTGCGGACAGCTAGATATTCCAGGATTGACAAGCAGTGTCCGTATACGGTATGGCAGAACCCGCACAAGGGGGAGGGGTAAGCGTGGGTTGGAACACCGATGTTTGGAGTGTGGGTACTGTGTGCGATTGAATGATGCTCTTATGGCTGCGAACGGAGACGGAGAAGAGGGTGCGGGAGCGAGATTGGCAACGGCTGCCGCAGGCGTGGGGGCAGGCGTGGACCACGCGGACAAGATTAAGCGGAAGGCGTCTGCCACGCAGAAGAGCAAGGAGAGACAGAAAAAGAGGAAGCAGAGTAGCTTGAGCAGCATGCTCGAACAGAAGAGGAAGCAAGACAACGGGAAAAAGAGTTTGAACCTCATGGAGTTCATGAAATAAGCCTCGGCTAGCATGTTATTGAAGGTCATGTATATGCGTGTATATATTGGTAATAGATTGGATCTGGTATCGATTGTTTTCGGTGAACACAGCACTTAGTTTCAACGTTACTTGAGGGTGACAGCTTTTGTATCATCCCTAACGGGGGAAGAAGACTTGTTCCGGGTGCACTCCATTCGACAGCACCTCGTCCATCTTCTTCTTCTATAGTATTCTTTTGTCTTCTCGTCTTGATAGTCGTAAACCCATTTCTCGTAATCATCGATATTTACAAGATCTTGTATGAAGTTGTTCTCCACCCATTCACTTACGTTTAAGTCTATGGTCCAATTTTTGTCCATGAATTCGTAATTTTTTGGAGGTTTGACCTCGTTGATAGTCATGCACTTATTGATTCTGATTTGAGAAGCCACATCCTCCTCGTTCGTGTCCTCGTTCACGGGAGCCATTTGCCTAATCGGGCTGTTGATGGTGTATATCTCTCCTGTGAAACCTGCTGACTCCCAGATACTTGTCTTGGAGTTCAATCTCTGCAACTCAAATATTTGGACCTCTCTCACTTGATTCACAAATCCTTCATCCAGCGAGCCATCGTCCAGGATACACTTCAGAAGATGCACCTCTACTTCATTGCTCCAGTTCAAAAATTTGATGCGAGTCTCCTCGCTGTACAACCATTCAATGAGCTTTCCCCTGATGTTTGGATGGAATGCAATAGTCATTATCCATAATGTTGCAGTCGCAATGAGCTTTATAGGCAAGTGCCTGATCAAGACTGGTAAAATTTTGGGCAAGAAAAAAAGGTTATGCAAAGACAACGCCAACAATCCCGCATAGACCACACACGTCAACTTCTCATCCTTAAAGTAGAAGTAGTCCTTGGTCACCCACAAAATGAAATCGTAGACAATCACATAAGCCATCATATGATTTTGCAAATCGGTTAAATTCAACACAAACTCCTTGGAAAGCTGGGGAACTGGCTTCGGTATCTTGGGTTCGCCTAAGGCATTTGCTGAAGGTACCGGGTTGTACTTGAAGTGATCATTTAACACGGAACTGTCGGATGGAAAGACCATCATGTAATGGTTGACAAGAACGTTATTCAACACAACAACTATGGGAAGCACGGTCGCCAAATAAGGATTTAGTATCAAATGTGTCATAACCAAGAGTATGGCAACAGTGTAAAGTGGGTATTTCCAGTTGAAGAAGTTTATGACGTTGTCGATGAAATCGAACACATTAGTAAGTCTCTGATTCAATTTTATAGCATTTTTCGACATCGTGTTCATCGAGAGTGGTGGTCGCAGGCTCTGCATCTCCATCCTCTCGCTCAATCTCCTGCTGTGTTCCTCGTCATCAAAATTCGTTGGAATCACCAACTCAATGATCTTTTCCGCTAGCCTATCCGTCAAGAGAGAATTGGCTCCCCGTTTTCCCTCGTCTGATTTATACCAAAATGGACTGAAATCTATGTCAGACTTCCTCTTCTTCCCTATAGAGCTCGAGGATCCAGTCCGTCGGTGCTGATGCCGTTGGTGGCCACCTTCCCCCTCACCCGTCGCATTCTGGTCCTGTGCTCCACTATTGTCTATCTTTGTTAGCGCTTCTGCTTCTGGGGCCTCCGTCATTAGAATATTCTCTAGAAAACTTGACACTTGCTCCATTGGTAAAGACAGCTCAATTGATCTACTACCGACTCTCGCTAGTCTACTACGTCAAGCTTACACAGAGATTTCACAATAAAGTAGTTGTATTGCTGTTAATTTTACTATGAGAAATGCGATTTTCATACGCTATTGCAAAAAGTGCCAGGATTTGTGCTATGCGATTGAATTGGGTATGGTGCAACGGACTATACTTCTATATCAGTAGAGATTCGGGGGATATTGATAAGCTGTTGTCCTTTTCTAGCTTGATTTTTTTCGTGGGTCTGGAAGCGTTGATTTCCGACTTAGACAAGGCATGTAAAGGCTGGCCTTGAGCGTTGAAAGGGTCCTGTTTGACTTCTGCAACCGAAGAGCCACTCTCTGTGAAACTGGACATGGGTGTGGGAAGCTCGCACTTTATCTTCTTCTTGGGCTGAGTAGACCTCTTCAAAGTGGCCTTCTTTCTCTTTGTCGGAGTTGTAGGTGGTGTGAGTACCTCGGATGATTTCGTCTTGCCTTTATAGGTAGCAAGCTTCTTGGAGTCGAGCTGCTCCTGAGTCAAGAACAAGTCCGGGATTTCCTTGCGGAGAATACGAACAAAATCGTCGCAGTCGCTCAACACCTCGTAGTCTATGTAGTTTTCCCATTGCTTGGACAAGGGGGTTTTGTTCACGAATATGACTTTTCCGCCCTTGGAGTGAACAGAGGAGCTCAAGGACTTGACGAGCTTCTTCACACCGTCGACCTTGAGCGACGTACCCATGATTATCAATAGGTCCGGCCGTGATTTCATGTCGATGTTCAATCCCTGTGTCAATATGTCCGACTGAGGGTGATTTTCGCCATAGAGCACTATATCCGGTCGCAACATACCCACGTTGCTCGTTATTCTCTTCCCGGAGTAAAGCCGCTCGAGATACTTCTCCTCGCAGTTGTTACACTGTGGGTTGCTGCCGTTGCTCAATTGGTCCTGGTAGCTTTCGTTCCAGTCGAAACTGGCGAAGCACCGGGTGCATGAAAGCTTGTGCAAATTGCCGTGGAGCTGAACCACATCCAAGTTCTTCCAGCTCTTGTTGAAGGTCTTCCGGTTGTCGAAATCGCTCAAGTTGATTCCTAACTTCAAATTCATCGACTTCTCAAGGGAATCAATGTTCTGGGTATAGCAGCGCAAAAGCTTGTTCTTCTCCTTCAAGGCCTTGATGAATTTGTGGCTCTCGGTAGGCTTCGCATCCAAACTGGACTTGTAGAGCGACTCCATGAACGTGCAGAACAATGAGAGCGTCATCTCGTCCCTGAAAAGCGAAATGTCAAAGAGATCCTGTCCCTTCACTACCGTCTTGGGATACTTTGATTTCACCAAGTTGTACAACCCGTCCGACGAGCGGAAATCTGGAATGCCTGCATTGCACGATATACCCGCCCCCGTCAATACTGTGCTCTTCTTGGCCTTGAATATCACCTTCACCACCTCGTTGAGCCGGATGGACATGTCCGCCAGCAATGGTCCGTTCGAGCTCAAGTCTATACTTTTTATCATTGTGTAATTGGGACACACCACTCGTGGTCCTTAGTTCCTCGAACTTTGCTTAACTGTCTTATATCGTATTGCTAACTACGACAACAGCGCCTAAATCTACCAACAATGTTGCTATAATCAAGAGAACAAACTTTGAGAAGATGGTAAGTGAGATGCAATTTTAATATCATCCATGTCATCACAAAAGTAAAATTTACCCTTTTGAGGAATTATTTACTTTTAATCCATAACGGTTAAACACGAATCACGACCGCACCGACGGTACACAGCTGGGGGGCCTGCGGGAAGAACGACGAGAGGCTGAGAAGCGAGGGATACGGCCAATCAGAAATCTAGCTGTTCTGGCTATTCACAGCGAGCTCCATGATGAGTCGAGTGGCCATGTGCAAGAAAGGGTAGGCCGAGAAGGAACACATCTCGTCGACGTCCTGCTTGACGGCAGCGGTGCTGCCGTCCGTGGAGCAGATTTCCCAGCCGTCGAACTTGAAGTCCACGAGGTAGTTGTTGGGCTCGAGCTGGAAGAGCTGTATCTGCATCTTCATCATGTTGGGGGTGGAGGAGTCGCCTGCATTGGTGCTGTCATACCTCCACCTGACACGGATGGTCCACAACTCTTCTTCTGTGGGCTTGGCCCACTCTGCGCCCAAGTTCTTCAAGGCGCGGTAGATCTCGCCCATGACGTCCAAGGGGTACGATCTGGACCTGATACCGAAATGCCATTTTGTCTTCAGTTTTTTGAACGACATTGGTGCGATCTTGGCCAGAGAGTGGGTTTCTGCCATGTAGGCTCTGTGGATTGTAGGCAATGACGATGGGAGAATTGCGATGGTTGAGTTGGGCAACGTGGAAAGATCGGGCACCGCCGAAAGCGTTTGGTAGGTGACAGACTGCTTTACGCCCGGAGCAGCGCTGTTGGGACCAGCAGACCAGGACGGCGGGGGTGACTGCGAAAGAAACGACTCCATCTGGCTGGGTTTCATCTTTGTCAAGTCCTTCACAAGAGGGTTGTTTTCCTTCATTAGCATATAAGCGTCCAATATTTCGTTCGACTGTTGTTGCGGACTGTGGTGCTCGTTGCATTTGTTTATGGCATTGATGATCTCGTCTTTCTCGTAGCCCATTGTCATGGTCAAGGCTGTAATTACATCCTCGCTTATCTGGATCTTGTTGTGTTTGGTCTTGGAAAGGTCTGGAGGGAGCAAATACTCTTCAAAGCCCTGCTTGAACCATTCGTCCTCCATTATTTCGTGTATCGTTATTCTGTTTAAGGGATTGACAACCAACATTCTTGTTAAAAGATGCTTGGCGCCTTGCGAAAGATAGTTGGGCAAGGTGTACACACCGTTGCTAATCTTCTTGAAAAGCGCTGGGATGAACTCGTCGTCGAATGGCAATCTTCCACATAACATAACGTAGAGAATGACACCGGATGACCATACATCAACTTCCGGGCCAGCGTACAACTTTCCACTAATGACTTCTGGTGCTGCGTAATTGGGAGACCCACAACTGGTCTTGAGAAAGTTTCCATCCGTCATGATATTTGATAGACCAAAATCAGCAATCTTCACATTCAACTTGTCGTCCAAAAGCAAGTTTTCCGGTTTAAGATCTCTGTGGACAATCTTGTGTCTATGGCAATACTCTACAGCAGCAACAATTTGCTGGAAGAACCTCCTGGCTTCGTCTTCGGGCATCTTGCCTCTCTGCACAATGTAGTCAAAAAGCTCTTTGCCTGCATACTCGATGACCATGATTATGTCTTCCTTCGACTTGATCACGTCGTACAACTTGATGATATGGGGGTGTCTCAAGAGCCTCAAGTACGATATTTCTCGCTCCACCCTCCCTTGCATGTCTGATTTCGCTAACGTCTTTCTATTGATAATCTTGAGAGCAACCCGCTGTCCCGTGACAGTGTGTTGTGCTAGCTTGACCTTTCCAAAAGATCCTTCTCCAAGTGTCTTTATCACCTCGTATTTCCCAATACGGTTGCCTCTATTAGCATTCACTGCGGCCGGCACCTGTGCTCCGCTTTCATTACTCTGACTCTGATTGTGATGCTGATGACGGTGCTGATGATGGTGTCCATGTTGCTGCGCTTGCTCCTGCTGAGCTGTTACTTGCTGTTCTGACATCCTGTGGTTCCGATCAAACTAAGAGTACCAAATATATGTCTAGCCTGAGACTAATATACCCAATGCTCTATTACTTAACTATACTACACCATATACAACCAATGAATCCTTGGAAGAAGTTCGTTGTTCACTTTTCTGGGCTCGTGCACGACCCTATATATCCCCCACTGTGTTGGAGGCTCTCTAGCTTCTTTGTGGGCTGCGATCACGGATGTCAGAGGGGGGTGCCAGCCGACGGTCTGCTCGATAATGGACCCTGTTTGTTCCATTGGGCCTGTTGCGGGCGTAATGCGTGTCTTTTTCGCGGCTGCGGTACTCGTTTCTCAGGTATCTGGCTTCTTGCGACTGTGTCTTGTGCTGGGAAGCTCTCTTGCTGCCGTTATACTGGCTGCGTCTCGCGCTGGCTACAGGGGCATTATTCTTGCGCTTATTCTCCTCCCGCCGCAACAAGTTGCGGCGGGCCTCGACCAAAACAGGGGGTATGCCGTCGACGTCGTGCTGCGCAGCCACCAAGAGCTGCCACATCTCGTCGCAGAATCCCACGGCCTCGCGGTCTCCGAGAAACCCCTTCATCTGCTCGCATATCTCTTCTATTTCAGCGCCCTCGCTGCTCTTCAACATTTCGACTACTAAATCGACCACAATGTCGTCGTCCGGCAACTGTTCCTCCAACTTCGAGGCGATCCACTCCCGCATAACCTCCATGTTGACCTTTTTGACGTCGCATTTTTCGCCAAACGACTTCGGCACCTTCATAACTGTCCCCTTCTTGTGTTTTTTGATCGACAGGGTCTCAGGATTGGCCTCTTTCAGTCGATGTGTCATGATGGCCCACAGTTTTCTTCATGTATACTATATGCGATGAGATAGTGTTACAGAGTTTTACAGTTTAGATCGGCCTGAACTTTTGCAGGTTAGGATGTTGCAAAAGTGTTAGAGTATATAAATGGGGCTTACCGCTTGTTTGTTTCTTGCAACAACATATAGCGAGATCTCTGGGGAGACGGACATTAGTAGCGGTATTGTATTGACATTGGGCAACTGTGGTTAGCAGGACGTTACATCAGTAAGGTAAATTATTTAAAGTAACAAGATGTCATGGGACCATACAGACGATAGCGGCTGCCCCAGCTGGGGCAGCCGCTCGTCGGACTACGCCAGCTCGAAGCAGGGTTCTGAGTTTGACATGTGGAATGGAAGCAAGTACGAGGACGATAATACGACGCTCAGCGGGGGCAGCTTCGGTGACAATTGGAGCTGCGACCGGAGGAATTGGACAGCGCTGGCCGCTGAGATTGACAAAACTACAATGTACTGCACTCCTAGGACGCTCTCGGCTGTCGAGTCGATCACGAACTTGTGGAGCACCAACGGCGCCTCGCTCGGGTTGGTCCACAAGCGCAACATTTGGTCGACGTCTTATCACGACGAACTGGCTGACTTGGTCGAGCCAGAGACATCTGACTACCACGCGGGCGCGGTGTTCAAGTGGAGACACACACCTTCACTGTTTGATACGGGGCTGGCATCTCCGTTTTCGATACACACGGAGATGTCGTTGCTGGGGTTGACACTGTCTCTGTCGCTGTCGCCATCGCCCTCTCTACAAAAAAACAAGGTCGTCTTCCATAACCTCCAAGGAAAACCGTTTGAGGTACCTGAGAATTCACGATTCTTTGTGATCAAATCCTACAATGCCATTGACGTGAACAGCTCCATCAATCACGGTGTTTGGACGTCCACCGACTTGGGTAACAGAAGACTTGATCAGGCGTACCAAGACGCCGCCAAAAACGGCGGCAAAATCTTTCTATTTTTTCTGGTCAACTCCTCGGGTAAGTTCTGCGGCGTGGCAGAGATGAAGAACAAGATCGACTTCACCAAGACAAGAAACATCTGGGTGGAGAAGTCACGCTGGAAAGGTATTTTCCCCCTCGACTGGCACTTGGTGAAAGATATCCCCAACAGAAATTTTCTGTCCTTGCGAGTCCCGTCCAACGAAAACAAGCCTGTCACAAATTCAAGAGACACTCAGGAGATGCCCTACCAGGTGGGGATCTCGATGCTCAAGATATTCGTGGCGTACAAGTATAGTCCTAATTTTTTGCACACCTCTTCTACTCAACCAACGTCTGGTTAGTATGTGGCAAAACTTACAATCTTTTGATCGACAATGAACTTCCCTGACTTAGCAGGCACATTTTTCCGTCGCACGATTGATATTCTAGTTTCCAGAAGTTTTGTTTTGTTCGTTTCTGCTTATCTGCTCACTGATTCATGTTCTTTTTCTTGTATTCTATATACACAAATTCTATTTTCAGTTTTCAAACCCAAGCACAATTATATCGTACCATTCTGAGGCCAGTGAGATCTCTTCGATTGCTACAGCGAAGGTTTACACTGCTTGATTTTCTTGATCTTGATGAGATGACAATGATGCTCAGTAAAAGATCTTTTTCATGGACGAAAACTCTTCGAGAGCAGGTGAAGGAAGGCACCAAGCGTTATGACCACAGCAACATCCAGTATGGTGCTCTTTCTAAGGCACAGAAGGCGTATTTGGACCGGGTTATTCGAGTAGACCAGGCGGGAGAGCTCGGGGCCAATTTCATCTACTTTGGGCAATTCACGGTGCTTGCGTCCAAATACCCACACCTTCGACCCATTCTCCAGCATATGTGGGACCAGGAAGTCCACCACCATGACACATTCAACAAACTTCAAGTCGAACGACGTGTGCGTCCTTCGCTCTTTACTCCCCTCTGGAAACTAGGGGCCATTGGGATGGGTGCGGGAACCGCACTTATCAGCAAAGAGGCAGCGATGGCATGTACCGTTGCAGTGGAAACGGTCATCGGAGGTCACTACAACGAGCAATTGCGTGTGTTGCAGAACCAGTACGGTGTTTCAATCTATGACAAGGAGACGGGCGAGCCGTTGCCCGCTGAAAAGATTACCAGAGACATTGCAGCATCCCCAGAGATTTTGAAGCTCAAAGAGCTTGTCAGCACTTTCCGGGACGAGGAGCTAGAACACCTCGATACCGCTATAGAGCATGACGCAGAGAAGGCCGTGCCCTACATGCTACTCACAGAGGCGATCAAGGTCGTCTGTAAGGGTGCAATATGGTCAGCAGAGAGGATATAGTAGCATGTTGGTCTCCACTATATATGGATCGAAAGCCACAAAGAGGGGGAAAACAACCTTGCGTATCGCAGGGCTGTATACATCATCATAATGTGAACGCCCACCGTCTACCACCCGTTCTTCTAAACTCATATGGCCACTGTAGCCTCGTCGATGGTCGTCGTCGTCGTTGGACATCGTAGAATTGGTATGTGTTTATGTGCAGTCCCAAGATTATCATTTTTTTAAAGTAAACAATAATCTTTATAAACAAGAGCGTTTCTTTCTCTTCAGCATCAGAATAACGATTGTTTAGGCTGGTAGGCAGGTTGATAATGTCACGGCTCAGCAATATCTATCGCTCAACGGGCTCATACAATCGTCGTAACAATCACGCAAAACATCAGGATGTGTTCCCGTTGCTCGATGCGAAAGAGATCACGATATGCCTTCAGAGCTGCGATTTTATAGCGACCGAAGAATTGGTGTCGAAGCCGACGAGCGAGTTCATCAAGCTGCTTTTTGAGCAGTTCCTAGATACATTTATGGGTATATCGGTGCAGAGTATGGCGCAGAAGATACGGAAGCAGAACAAGAGTGATACATCGATGGTACAGATGAATGAAGCTGACGGGAAGTTCAACGGCAAGGATCATGAGATACACGACGGAGAGGTGGAGGACGAGGAGGATGACACAAGCAAGGCTGTGGATCTAATAGTTCTCCATCGTGCAGCGCACAAGTTTCTACTGGGGTGTGGGATTCATGATCTTTCGTTGATGGACATTGCTAGGCCCGAGCAATTCAGGACTAGGCGAATACTAAGTGCAGTTGTTAATTTCGCTCGTTTCAGAGAGGAGCACTCTGCAGAGTGTGAGGAATTGGTGCTTGAGAGCGAATCAAGCCTTGAGAAGGTGCGCAAGGTGCAAGCAGATAATGACAAGATAGAAAACCAACTTCGAGATCTAAAAGCCCGAATTGAGTCATCGAATGGCACTAGTAAGAAAGCTACTCTCAAGCAGGTGAACGCATATAACTCGAAGTTGGAAAGCGAGTTGAAAAGGTTGAAAAAATCCCAAGAAATATTGACATTAGAGCATGCACAGTATAAGGAAGAGAAAGCGAGATTGATAGAAAAACTCGAAGACCAGAATTATTTAATATTGGAAACGACAAAAGACCTTGACAGGCTACAGGCCTACTCGGCTACGGATATACCCGTTTTAAATCTGGTTATCAATGACTTAAATCAACAATTGAACGAATTTCAAGAAACCTACAATAGTATTGAGCACAAAGACAGTAATATTTCAATAACTATCGAATCTGTTCAAATAGTTGAAACTGAACTAAAGAATCTATTCAGGATACTAGAAGAAATCACAAATGATATAGTCAAACAAAATACTATTGTGGAGAAGTTAAATTCTTTACAAGAATATCTCGACCAACAGAATCTTGAATCCAATGATTTAAGTAGGCATATACAACAAATCGAGCGTCAACTAACCAACACTCAGGAAAAGATCGACAAACTCAAAGTCCTAGCGGAGGAAAGAATCGCTAAAAGTCAACAGCAACTATCAAATTACAGACAAGACTATGCTAAATTAGTAGAAGAAAGAAACTTGAAAGAAGAAGAATATAGTAAGAAAAAGGATTTGATAGCTGAAATTGAGATCAAAATGAACAAGAAAAGATCCGACTTCCAGATAGAAGTTCGAAATCTTGACTTAAAGATCGCTAGACTTAATGCCCAAATTAAACTTTATTTAGATGAAGTTGGTAACAAAGTCCTCCATAACTAAATGATTTATCTATGTAAACTAGTGTATAAGATATGTGAATTAATTGCTACTATATTCAATGACCATTAGAAATCATATTTCGCTTATTTTTCAGACCCCTCTCTTGTTACGTCTCTCGTTTCGCTTTCCACTTGGTTTTCCGTTTCGTCTTTCTCCTCGGACTCTTTGGTTAGCACTTCATTTTCCTTAGGTACTCTTCTATTAGTGGAAAATACGCAACAAACTAAAGCGCAACATGAAAGCGCCAAGCTCAAGTACATTACATTTCTTACTGCAAGAACGATTTTTTGCCTGACCATCAATCTCAAACCTTCAGGTAGTCTGTTTATGACTTCTGGAGAGTTGATATATGACTGCGTTGGTACCCGATTTAAAATATTATATGCGCTTGAAGTCTCTCCGAATTTGTTTTTCATATCGTCAATGTAACCCGTAGCTGTTGCTTGGTAGATCAATTGAGCCACTGTGATAAATAGGGTTACACCAAATGTTCTGGAAAAAGTCACGAAAACTGTGACCATGATCAAAGAGCCCTCAATATCATTGGGGGTCCTTAGTTGAGCAGATATCAAGGAACTTTGAAACTGCAATCCGATTGATATTCCCAATAAGATGAAAAAACCTATTCTTTGACCAAGATTGTCATTTTCGTCAAATAATAAGATTAGTCCGCATCCTATCGGCCCTAAAATTCCAGAAACTAACATGGTTACTTTCACATTGCTGGTGAACTTGATGAACATCCCATTACTAATCGAAGCAGCTGCTACTGAAAGAATCAAAGGAATCAAGTCTATGCCCGTCTGCAATGCAGAAGCATTGAAGACCACCTGAAAGTACACCGAAAGGTATGTCACGCTAACGATAAAAAACGAAAAGTTAAACATTGCTGACAACGAAGCAGCAAGTATCTGTGGGACAATCAATGCTTCCTTTATGATAATAGGGTTAGAAGAAACCCAAAAGTTGTAGTAGACAAACAGCATAAGTAGCAAGCCTCCTATTACGAAAAGGCATATTACTGCAGCTGATTTCCAAGCATACTCAGTGCCTCCAAATGTCAAACCAAGCAATAACAATACTAAACCTGAAATCAAAAGAAGGGTTCCAGTGTAGTCTATCTTGGCTAGTTTCTTACGGAAGTCTCCCTCTGGTTTTGGTGGATGGAAGCACGTTATAAAACATATCCCAGCTACTCCTCCAATTGGTAGATTTATGTAGAAACACCATCTCCAGGTAACTCCTGTGGCAAGTGCACCACCAATAAACGGCCCCAAAACACTGGAAATCGAGTATGTGAGCCCAATTAGCACGTACACAAGTGATCTTTTAGATATAGGCACCACCTCAGTGAGCACAACTTGCACCATGGACTGTATCGCTCCTCCCCCGAGACCCTGGACAACTCTCCCCGCTATCAACATGCCCATACTGTTGGCCAATGCGGCCACCAATGACCCAACCATGAAAATCGCAATTCCTGCCAATGTCGTATACTTTCTGCCAAACGCAATCGATATCTTGCCGTACGACGGTGCAAGTGTGGCCTCCGGCAAGAAAAACCCACTCGTCAACCAGCCTATCTTCTCGAATGCGTTGAACTGGTTGCCCACATCGGACAAGATCGTGGAAATGATCGTTTGGTCCAATGCCACAATGAAAAGTGTCACCACGCAGCTGAAAAGCGTGAGATACAATTTGATGCCCTTCAAGTGCTGATCCACTGCTCTCGACCCGTCTCCGGCATTGCTCTCGAAGTATTTCTCCTTCTCATCACTTTCTTGCGAGCTCATCATGCTCTGTCTAAATCTTTTTCTTCCTTAGCAATGCATTAAATCATTTGAAGTGACATAGTGCCTCAAATTGCAAAGTTTAGCAATTGGTTGAATTCTCCTCTAGTCGCAATCATCCGATGCAATTACGGATTACGGATTACGAGCATCCAGTGAAAAAGAGTGGACACGGTACTTGCGTACGAGGATTTGTAGCTACTCCGAAGACGATTACGTTGATGTATAAATTATAGCATAGTGTCCTATTACATATTAACCAAATGACGTTATTTAGAACAAGAAATGAAATTCTTAGTATGGGGTAAGTTGGTTATGGACCTTTTCGCAAAAACTCCATGAAGTCCATTTCATCGTCCAATTCGGAATCCCAACTTGTAGAAGTTGTGTTGTTTGCGTTGGATTTTTTGTTGGAGAATGGCGACTCTGGCTCCACGGTCAGGGGCTTGTGGTTTGCAGTTAACAGCTGTGCGGAAACACCCTCGTAGATGGTTTGAGAGGTGGGTTCCATAGACATTTGACGTGAACGCACCGACTTGCCCGACGATATGATAGAGCCCTTTCTGGGTATGCCCCCTGTAGCAGTAGTGCTTGAGGCGACAGATGGTCTTTTGTTGTTGCTGAAGGAGAACGATTCCAAAGTGGATCTGAACTCCTGCTCGGCCAAGTCGCCGCTCAAGATGTTGGAGAAATCGTGTTTCGAGGTTAGGTTCATGCTGCTAGATTTGTCGGTGATGGTATGAGCATTCCCTGCTTTGTTGAAGTGGCGGGCTTGTAGTTTTGCGATGTTTTCTTCGGTGGGTAATTTCATGAATGGAAGATTCAAGTCGCTAAGTTTTCTTCTCCATTTGCTGTAGTCGTTTATGTCAACGCCGATTCCTGCACTCCAAGAATGATTCTTTTGCCTGTAGGTTTCTCCCAGTGATTCGTCGTCGACCTCGTTTATTCTCATCTGTTCCATTTGCGAGCCGTATTCTCTTTCGAATGTCTTCATAATAGTATAATCCCATGGTCTCTCCCTGAAGAAGAATACGAGAGTGTCAATGAAACCGTTTAAAGGTTGCATGAAGGCACCCATGCAGTTCAACCAGTAGATCGGATCGCGTCTTGTGGCGCTATTAAATTGGGTTATTTGGAGAATAAATGGGAAGAACCATGCAAAACAGTACGCAAATGGATAGACGAAGATACTCGTCATTTGCTTTTCGATGATTCTTTGTCTTTTCCTAAAGTTCGCTAAGTTTGTAACGTGGAGCTCTGGATCATTGGGAGCTGTATTACCTTCGTACGTCAGTATATCGGCATTCGATGATGAATTTTGTTCCTTCTTTTCTTCTTCCTCATCTACCGAATCGTTGGATTCCGGAAGCATGAGTTTGGGAGATATGAATTCTCTAACAGATTGGAGGAAGTATTTTAATGCTGAATATAAGCCTGGTTTCTGGTTTGAGTTGCTGGCTTCTAGACGATGCAGCATGTTTGCCTTATGTATTGTTGTGAATACACCACCGAGTGTTCTGAACTCTCTCATAACGTGGAAGTAAATGTAGCAGTATACCGTGAGAATAAGAATCAATATCACGTAACGTGGAGCCCAGCTCAACACTAAACGATACCATACGGGTGTCTCTGGGAGGTAGCACCAGCAAACATATGAAATATATCCCCTTCTGCCAATGTATGCAAGACTCGATATCACTAAGGGAATGATAAAGGAAAGCAAGTACACGGTGTATCTGTATCTGTAAAGACCACCCTCTGTCCTGTCTGTCCCTTGCACTTTGGTGGTCAAGCTGGGTTTGAAAATGAGAAGAAATGTATGTACAGCAAATGCCAAGATAGCGATGTCCGCTCCCTCTATTGCTGTTGCCGTGAAAAAGCCCACAACCTGGCAGAATCTTTCGTTGTAGTATGCTGTGTAGTGCGTTAACACTCGTGTGGGATATAATAGTAAAATCAGCGCCTTGAGCAAGTCAAAGAATAGCAAAAAGAAAATCAACTGGTGTCGAAACACCAACCTCCTGGGGTCTATGGCTAGGAAAAAGTACATTGCGACCAATACGAACACGATCGACGTGGTGCTTGCGCTGGTGGCCAACACCCTCTGCACGAACACCTGGTACGGCGAAAACTTGTCGTCCTGGCTCACCTCCCTGCTCAACATCTGGCCGAGCATGAACGCACCTGTCTCTGCACCTCTTCTCCATGACATCCCCATCTCGTAGTCTCTCTCTTCTGGTCTCTATGCTACTGCACTACACCTTGTTCCTCCGTCGTTCCAAAGTCTTGTATAGGCTATCAAATGAGTTCCGCACCGCTTTCTGTGTCTGTTTTCTGCTCCGGTGCTCTCTAGCTCTCTCTAGCTCTCTTTCGCTCTCTTTCTCTCTCTGAGCTACCGTGTATTATGGTCCTATTTATCTTCCTTCTGTCTCGACCCTACGGCTTTCTTTCCAATCTTCACCCTGTCTGCTGAAGAGATTTCCAGTTTTTGTGTCACTTCACCAGATTTTTCACCACCCAGTGCCTTTACTGAGATGGTCTTGAGCTGTGAGGAAGTGGCTGTCTTGTTAACGGATCTCTGGATGAAGTTCTACTGACCCTGTAGTAAGTAAACTCGACAAATGGGACTAGCGATAATAAACAGTGACAAGGATCTTTATTTGGATCACCCTACGGTGCCGAAGCTCATGAGAATGTTCACTATACTACTGCATTTAGGTCGCCGGTGTGTAGCTTAATCTGAGGAATTCCAGGCAGGAATCGCCGACAATGTGATTCTGCGAGGTTGCACGGCAATGGAGCGTAATCCAAGCGAGTGCGATAGGGAAATGCAAGGGAGATGGGATTGGTGTCGCACTGGTTCCGACCAAGAAGCGTGGCCCGTGGTGATTGGCGTGCGGGCAGGGACAGGCAGGAGACACGGGAACGTGTACGTTGTGGTGTCGTCCAGACAAGTGTTGAGAGGCATCTACAACCCTCGCGGGAGCGGTTGTTGCTCTGTTATAGCAACCTCTACTGCATGAGCGCTGTGGCAACACTGTAGCAATGCTCGAGCAAAGCTCGAGCATCGCCTATCGTCGCTGTGCCCAGCACAGGGAGCACGGGCTCCGCAGAAGGCTTTGGTATGTATTGTCTCCCCGGCCCCAGCACACGGTTCCGCGTAGTGCACATCCGTGAAACAGCTAGCGGAGAAACCTGATGGGATTAACACCGGCGGATTAGATGCCGGAAGATTAGATACGTGACTACTATGTGCTTCTCGTAGCCTAAAGAAGCGGTGGTTTGTCTCTTGGGGCTGGCGGTGATGCCGGGAACCCTGTAGCAGGACGGCCCGGTTGCGGGCTGTTGTCGGGCACGAGTGCAACGCAACCTAAAGGCTCTGCCGCAATAGATCCAAATAGCACAAAACTGTTTATCGAGCTATACCCAACCGGGGCATGGTAGGGGATGCAGGTAGACGAGATTAAGCGTGCCAGAGTAGCGCGATTCGGGGCCCGTATAGTGGAAAGGTTGCATTGTAGTGCTGTGATTGAATCAGCGGGTCGTCAGGAGAAGCGTGAGACACATATACGTGGGTCTAAGGGCTTTGTCTGGGATTCGCCCTGGATCTGGTCGCAGCGGGTGGTGCGAACACCGTCAAGCGAGCGAGGCGTAGCGGGTGCGTAGCGGGTTAGAGCGACTGGTGGGTGTAGTTGCGGGTGTGTAGAAGATACAGCGCGTAGAAGGTGTGTGGCACGTAGTGAGGGCCTGGAGGTCTGCTGGCAAGGGGTGTAGTCGCAATGAGCAGGGTTGGTACTCGGTCGATTTGGGATGTCGCAGGGTTTCAGGTGGTTTGAGGGCACATAGATGAGCACGAACACAAACGGGGGTAGTGAGCGACACTGTGTATGACGTTCTGAGGAGAGCCTATGCGGCACGAAGATATGTGCTGCAATAGTAGGTGGCACTAGAGGTGCTTAACGTGTTGGCGATGGTTCCAGCGGTGTGCATCACAAAGAGCATTCGCAGCCATATCTACATTTCTGTACGGAATTACTAAATATTGTGAAAATTTCTATATCGACAGTGGAGGCACAACAGGGACTAGAAGTCACTTCCGAACAACACGGTGAGGAAGCGGTCGCGTAGTGTTTTGATTTCTGTACCGTCTTCTCCGATTTTTCTGTCTCTTTCGAGCCTTGCGTATATCTGTTCCTCGTGAAGTTCGACTTCTCTCAAGCCGGTGATCAAGTCCACTTCGCTTGATTTCTTCCACTTGGTGCGCCTGATGAGCTTGTAAGAGATGAAGATGGCGATATCGATGAACAACATGAGATAAGAGAACAAGAACGATTTGATGTCCCAGCTTCCGGGCAAGAATATGGTGTAAGTGCTGATGAAAATCATCACGAATGCAGAAGTACCACCGATAATCGCAAGCCACGGCTGGTACCAAGATTTGAAGGGTAGACTATCCCTGCTGATACCTTGTGCCTTTAGTGCCATGTAGAAATGCGAGTAGACTAAACAGAGAATTGCAAAGTTGAGTAGTTGACAACTGGTGATCAAGTTTATAATCCAGTCGAGAACTTGCGATGACCTCTCTCCTAGCTCCAAGAAGGACAATAATGCCCAGCACAATGAGATCAACACACAGAATATGGGAATACCTGTGTTCGTTGTTGCAGTCAAGATTTTGGGGGCGAATCCATCCAATGCAACCCCATATAAGGTTCTGGATGAGCAGTAGGTGTAAGAATTACCGGCAGAGAATGCAGCAGTAACCAATAATGCATTCACAATATGGGGCAACACCCCAATATTAAGATTTTTCATGGCTATCACGTATGGCGAGCTTCCTGCTCCTGGCCTGGCAGTAGTGCTCAATGAAGCGACAAGAGCAGGATCATTGTAGGCGACGAGGATGCCCACACAAAGGGCGCCTCCGATGAAAAATACGAACAATCTGATGAACACTTGTTTAAATGCAGAAGGTAGCGTCCTACGTGGATTCATCGTCTCTGATGCAACACTGGCAATATACTCAGGTCCGGCGAAAGTGAAACATGCTTGTATCAAGCATGCCAAATAGCCCTCAAACCTTCCCAAAGAACCACTATGAAGATATTCGTTCATGGGACCTGGATTGTTCCAATACTGAAAGCCAAAGGCATCATGCTGCGGGTTTCCTCCCACCATCACAACGAACGTAAATATTATCAACCCGACTGCTAAAATCACCTTTCCAAGACTTAACCAAAATTCTGTCTCGCCGTATATGCTAACACCAAATACGTTGATGAAGAAGTACAAGACAACCTGTACGACTAAGGGTATGGCTGGAGAGAAGTCGTCTCTCCAGAAATGGAGAATTGAATTGATTGTAGTTACTTCGAAGGGTATTTGAGCACAACATAAAAACCAAAAATTCCACGCTGTCATGACTTCTAGCGCTGTGTCACAGCATCTGCCCGCAAGTCTCACGAACGGCGATGTGATGGGCAAATATGTCACCATCTCCGCTGTGGACAAAGTGATGCATAGAATGGGAAAAGACCAAGTGAGGAACCCGAGAAAAAGATTCAACGGTCCGCCATTTGCAAGACTCTTTCCTATAGCAACAAACAAAGCAGATCCAATGGTAGCCCCGATACCAAGTAATTGCACATGTCTTCCCTTCAATGATCTATGTAAATGATTTGAAGATGCACCTGTAGATATGGTAGACCGAGAATATACGGAGTTGTCATCTTTGCGCTCCTTGCCTTTTGTCGTAGTACTGTTAACCATTAAGCCATCGTCCTCGGGGGAAAGTTGACCTTCCTCGTTCGAAGTTGGAATATGGGGAACGAAATTATCGTGGAGAAACTGAAGAACCATACTAGAATACCCGAAGAGAGTAAAGTACGCTTGGACTCACGTTTATTTGCACGAAAGAGGCTAGTGATCCATAAAAAAACCTGACCAACTTATCAAATTCTACCAAGAGAGGATAAAGCTCATATTATAGTATCTTCCTGTAGCATCTCAAATGTACTAACTGGAAGGTTATGAAGAAAAAAAAAAAAAAAAAAGAAAAATCGTAAGACCACGGCCACAACAGTCCATAACGGTGTGTCAATGGAACTTGATCTGTCCGTCAGACAGGCGACTACGTAAGTGCGCCATCTCTCTATTGCATAAATGAAAAATCGTAGCTTCAATAAGATAATTGTTGTAGAAGCCGTTTTTCGTTAAGTCAAGTTATGCCTCGGTGTTCAACGAACACCACTTGGGCCAAGTTGAAGCATCGAGTTTACCAATAGCAGACATCCCAGAGTGCCAGATACGTCATGTATAATGTCGCACGGAAGGCTCTACGAAATTTCAACCTTCCGATATACGATTCCTCCAGCAGCGGACCGTGGGGTAGCGTACTGCATGATGTTAAGCCGATGTGCACTATAAAGCGTGGTTGGCAGATAGAGACGTAAAGCCGTGATGAATGAGGATCAAGGAGCAGGTGTGCAAATGGCTGAAAGTTCGCAACACCGTCTTGGTCATTTGCATGGCAATAAATTGTGTTCCTGCCTTAAAAGGCTAAAACCAGATATTGACAAGGTGCTTAAATCTATTTTGTGCATAGAATAGCTGAGAATAACTGAGAAAGTGGCAGAGCGCATAGAGTCGTACTTTCATCAGCTTTGGTCTAAATATCTGGGCACGTTACGAGATGTGAGCAGTTGGAGAAGCTGTCAGTTGTAGAAGAACACCACAGTTGGTATGTAGTAGACAGAAGAGAGAGGTCTTGTTTGTGTCTGCGGTGGAGAACCATCACTGAAAATCTAGTTGCGAGCAAGTTGACGGTCGGGTGTTGATCCTCTGAGCTGTGAGATTGGCAGAAATACAGCAATCGAGTGGCTTGTCTCTCACTGTAGTAGGAAGAGGCCGGTAATTCGTATCTTCATGTAGGATTGCTCCCCGGAACCTATATATAATTCAATCAGGGAAAATATGGGGTGGCTGGATAGTATTTATATATGCACAAAAGCAAAAAGGCCCTTTAGATTGAAAGTTTGTCTTCTTTCTAACACTGACATACCCGTAAGCCATGTACGTACCGCTCCTCGGCAGAATAGAGATATGGGAGTGGCCTTTTGTCGTTCTCTCATTTATTTTGGCGTGGATTGAAACCATAGTCTCGACGATTACGAATGTGCTTCCTGTGACTGTGCTTCGGTTTTTTGGAACCACTACCCGAATTATCTTCAACTTGGTGTCAGACCCCGTTCAGTTGATTTACCAGTACTCGGATTCTGAGAAGGGTAACAACTACTTGAAATATAACGTCGGGTCCGATGTCAACCAGGAAAGATACGACTTGATGGTCGACTTATTGAATAGCAAGAGCATTCGAGAAATGTGCCAACTCTTTGGATACGATGCCGAAAACAGGATTGTGAAGACGAAAGACGACTATTTATTGACTATACAACGAATCACACGGCCAGGGGTTGACGTGAAAAAGAACGGAAAAGTGGTGTACTTACATCATGGTCTTTTGATGAACTCCGAGATATGGGTGACCATGCTTGACAAAAACCTCAACCTCCCGTTTGTGCTATACGACCTTGGATACGATGTGTGGCTCGGCAACAACAGGGGAAACAAGTACAGTCAAAAACACCTCTACCACAAGATAAGTTCAGAGCTGTTTTGGAACTTCTCTATTGACGAGTTTGCGATGTTTGATATTCCGGATACTATTGATTACATATTGAAGCATACAGAAAAAGAGAAGCTCACCTACATTGGGTTTAGTCAAGGGACAGCACAAGCTTTTGCCAGTGTGGCCGTCGATGCCGACTTGAATAAGAAGATAGAGAAGCTCATCGCCATATCACCAGCGACCACGCCACATGGCTTGTACTCAGGGTTTCTCGACATACTTCTCAAGAGCTCTCCAAGCTTTGTGTTTTTGCTCTTTTCTAGGAGGGTCTTGATGCCCTCCGTTGTGTTTTGGCAGTCTATAATGTACCCACCCTTGTTCAACAGTTTGATTGATATTTCCAACTACTGTTTGTTCTACTGGAGGTCCAAGAACATCACCAGAGAGCAGAAAATTAGCTCCTACGCCCACTTGTACTCCACCACCTCGGTCAAAACCGTGGTCCACTGGTTCCAGATCATCAGCAGCAAGAATTTCCAGATGTACCACGACTCCTACTCGACGCTCTCGGGCTACACCCCCATATCGTATCCACTCAAAAGCATCAAAGTGCCCATCTACCTAATTTACGGCACCTCCGACTCTCTCGTCGACATCAATATCATGAAGAACCAGCTTCCTAGCGGCTTGGTGGCACACGCCGTCGAGGAACACGAACATTTGGACAACCTATGGGGCAAGGATGTCGACAAAATGGTATTTCGCTACGTGATAGAAGCCTTGGACTCGCCCGAGAACCTCCCTTCTCAGCCGTCGAAGTCCATCGCCTTTGCAACCGGTACAAATGCCACCGCGCTGGAAGGTGTCACCACACCACCAGAGGAACTTTCAGAAGGACAAGAGAACGGGCTGGTCAAGGAACTCTCTTCGAATGGCTCTGTCTTTATATAGTATAGCTGTTTACATAGACATTTAATATAGCATAGTCTTAACGGAACAATCTGTGAGCCCGATTGGGAAGTCTACAGGGTCGTGCATTTTGACAAGAACTTCTATCAAAAAACTGTGTTGCATTCAATATCTAGTCACAAGTCTTGCAGTATTAAAATCTAGTGGCATCAAATATATAGGCTTTGGACATCAACAGCCGTGAATAGGATGCCGTTTGAGTTTCAGTTGGGAGAGGTAAGTTGAAATTAGAGAACTTCAAGGGAAAAACTGGGGTCTTGGAGGAGTTTCCTGTGACTGCTCTTGGGTGTTCGGTTCGACATGACGAGGACATATTACTAACATAATTGCAGCTCCAGGCGGAAACCATCAGCAACATCTCATTTCATCCAGATGGTAAGTATTATATGGTTTAAAGATGGTGCGTCGCAAAAGTACTAACGAATTCACAGAATTAATCAAAAAGGTGCAACAGAACATTCCGAGAACATTACACTATAGGCCGCAGGAAAGTGGTCAGGATGAGGGAGAAGATGACCCCATTTCGGAAGAACTACGAAGACTCAACCCACACTCTTCTAGTGTGGTGACGAGCCGGCTAAAAAACCAAAGAGCGGAGTCGATCGACAATTACAGTGGACGACTCTTTGAGCTTCTTTACTTGCTCAACGAAGAGACCGAGTTGGATGATTCTGCTCGCATAAATATAGAGTCTAGTTTGTTTGAGTTAACATCGTACATTCCAGTCTCGTCGACTTGGGGGGAGAATAATGGCAAGACTTATCCTGCCGAAACTTTGTCCAAAGTGTTGATCGACAATTATAAGGCATTACTTAAGTTTTCATCAAACTACTTTAATTTATCCTTGTCTTCGCATATCACAAAATACATCGTGGAAGTAATATATTCGCTCGAATATTGGGAAGTCTACCACTTGTTACATATTTTGCCGGATTTAGAGTACTTTTTGAAGTTGATAGATTTTGAGATTCATCAAACAACGTTTGGTCCGATAGTGAAACCCCCTGTTAACTACTTGAAAGACCTGATGCTTTGTGGGTTACAATATCCCTTTCCATACCCTTTCTACAACTATTCGTACCACTCCTTCGACGAGAGTTCGACTAGCAGGAAGTATAATAATATTCGAATTGCTCCCTATATAGATATCACGTTGAAAAATTTGAATGAGCCAGTGAGGAAGAGGAGAAAGGTAGGTGGCAATGAACGAAAAGAGAAAAATACAGAGCCAGAAAATAAAAGACTCAGCAGGATTCATTCAAGTGCTTTGAACACTAGAGAATCAAGCTATTACAGTGAAGGTGAAGGTGAAGGTGAAGGTGAGGGCGAGGGCGAGGGCGAAGGCGAAGATACAGGAGACGAATTTGATCTCAGAACAAGTGATAATGAGCGTGAAGGTGGATACAAGGTGAAAGACGAATCAATGTACGATTATTCTCAGGACAAAGAGCTGAAGATGGATACTCATTATTCTGAAAATGAAAACCAAGGTCATTATTCCATCGATGGTATGACAGGGACCCCAGAGGCCGGAAATACATCTTCTGGAGATGAGAGGAAAAACAAGTCTAAGTCTGGCGTAATTCATCAGTGTCACTTAGCGGATCCGAGCTCATTACGCCCATGTTTGAAAATTTTTTACGGCAAGAATGAATTGCTTAGACATCAGGAATTTGTCCACGCTACCAAGAAGAAGATCTACAAATGTGTTTACTGCTCTAGAAATGGATCGAAGATCCAAAGTTATCCTAGACATGACTCCCTTGCACGTCACATCAGACGGAAGCATGGCATAACAGGAAAGGAGAATAAGATGGCTGTGAATTACGCCAAAGAAAACGTTGAGATAGTAGACGATCCGAATCACAAAGTTCAAGCTGCGGTTCAGCAGGAGAAACCGTTGCCACACCCGCAGTACATGAATCCCGATTTCACCATAAAACCTAACTACGCAGGCTTCCTCCTGTTCAGCACGAAAGACGGTCATCCACAGCAATTCGAACAACAGGATAGTACACAGCAGGAAACTCAACATGATCAGCAACGTGAGCAGCAGCAACAGCATCAGCAACAACAACAGGAAATTCAACAACAGCAGGAGGTACAGCAGCAACTCCAGCAGCAGCAATTTCAACAACAACAGCAACATCAGCATAAGCAGCAAGGTGAGCAACGATTCGAGAATCAGGAACTCCATCACCAGCGAGTGGCTCAAATGCCCCCCTCCAACATCATTAACGAAAAGGGTGTGGTTGGTGTCTTTGACTTACCCCCAATAGAGGAACCCGTAGGACACACAGGCCAGCAACCCCAGGTTCCCATGGGCTTCTCTGAAATCTCGTTCCTTCCAACAACGGTGCACAGGTCCCACATCCAGCTCCCTCCTCCCACACCCATGCAGTTTTCACCTCACAGCTACAACAAGTCTGTCAAGGTCGACAATGTCAACTTCAACAAGCCCGAAGCCTCCAATATCAAGGAAAACTTCCAGAAGTTCCGTCTCAACCCGTCTCCACCCATGCTGCATCCCATCCATTTCCAGCACCAGTTGCAACCCCAACTTCCCTCGGCCTTCTCCCACGCCCAACAGCCCCCTCACTCTGTCTTCCCACCCCAGGGCCAGCAGATGCAGCATCACCACCAACCGTACACTCAGCCATCGCCGTCTCTCCATCAGGCACAGCTGACCCTGCAACCCCAGGCTGCCCAGCATCATCACTCCCCTCGTCTGGTCCACACCATCCCCCGCTTCGATCACATACCCACCACTCCTGTCGATAGTCAATCGGTGGTCTTCCAATCCTCCTCTAAGAACCCAGATAACCCTAAATAGTGAACATTAAACCATTCATTTGTTTTACACCATATCTTAATCTGCTTGTAGCAAGAATATTGGTTGCGAAATTTCAAAAAACCGGACGCCGGGTAACCAGGTCGTGTTTGTGCCAAATTTGGCAGACGGATTTTCTTTATTGCAGTAATAAAAGGTAAGAATACAAGCTACTACAAGAGTGACTGGAGTGGACCAAAAGGAGGTATTGGAGGATCCCAGAGTAACATAAGAGGACAGACAGGAAGTGATTCCATTGCTAGGTTATTTCAAAATTGCAATATTAGTACGCGGAGAGATTTCGACAGGGACAAGACTCAGTGGCTGTTAATAATAGGACTGGGCCGAGCAGAAGAGCTAGAAAGAGAAGACAAGAGACAGAGACAAACGAGTACAGCAGTGGTGGTAAGGTTATAAGTTAGATAGTTCCAGTATAGCTGACGGAAAGATGACGGATCAGGAGGGCGTGCAACATTCGTCGTCGGCGATGGAGCCACACGATGGCCGTGGGTACAACTTTTCTGTGGATGAGGTGATATCACTATTGGTGTCCCAGAATCCTGACACTATTGAGGAATACAATGAGCATTTGCACAAGTTGGCGACCTTGGTATACCAAAACAAGGTGCTGGCGGATCAGAGTCAGCTGCTCGAGGCGAAATTATTTGATTTGATGGACCAGGCAGAACGATTTATTAACCACGCTGATCCCATACATTCCAAGCTATACATGATGGTGGAGAGGAATTTCGACATACTCATTAAAATAGCAATGAATCATAGAAATGTGGAGGTTGGCACTCAAACGATTCGATTTTTGACCAGGATTGTAATGAACCTCAACTATTGGGAGGTGTACAATCTTCTCAACTGGAAACCTTCCATATACCACTTTTTAAACATTATTCAATTCGACATAAACGAATGCTACTCGAAATTCATCAATGAGTACGCAAAATACAATTACAGGCAGATTTCTCAACCTGAACCATTATTCCGAAGAAGCTCCAGGCGAAACAGAGGATCTGTTCCAGATATGTCACCCGACTCAGATGCTTCTTCAGTTGTTACGAATGACGATGACAATTTTTCCAATAGTTCAAACACTCCATCCTCGATGGTTACAACAACTCAGTCTACGGAGGACCACGATAAATACGGCTCTGACTCTATGAGCGGGTTGACAAAGGAACAAAAAAGGGCGAAAGCGGAAGCCAAACTTGCAGCACACAGAATAATCAAGAAGACAGCAGCATCCAAAATGTCAAGTAAATCTTCAAATTACGACCCGGATGTCGTTCACGAATGTCAATTACCATCGCCCGATGAACCAAATAAGCCTTGCTTACGTAGGTTCTCGAGGAAATATGAATTGATAAGGCATCAAGAGACTGTTCACTCTAAGAAAAAGAAACTCTTCAAATGTTACGTTTGTGTAAAACAGAATCCAAGCATAGGCCCTAGAATATTCACCAGACATGATACTTTGGCCAAACACATTCGGGTAAACCATAAGATATCGGGGAAGGAAGCTAAAGCGGAGGTTTCGTATTCCAAGAAGCATGCAGAAGTCGTAGAAGAAGGCGACATAACCGTGCATGTAGGAAGGAGGAAGACCAAGGTAGATTTTGAACTTCGTGCGCATATGGAAAAGGGAAGACACTCAAAAGATGGACTTGATGATTTAGACGAAGCAAGTATGATTGATTACAACAGTGATTCAGGAATGGAAGATGTTACTTTTGATTAATTATATATAGACTTTACTTGATATATCTATATCAATTTTTGACAATTTATGTAAAATACATATCTCACTTACAATGATTTTTCATACTCCTGCTGCTCAAGAATAGCATTCTTCGTTTCTTCGTCCTCTATGTCATCGAAAATGTGACTTGGAATATCTTTCAAACCGGTCGCTTTTCTGCGAATGTTGGGATTATGGAACTTGGCATCGTAAATTACTGATCCATTCTCAGTATTCCCTACTTTAGTGAAACTTGTTTTGGTAGGTTGAGTACTCAATGGATAGAAGTTCAAACCTGTGTACACATCTTTCACTCCTCTAAAGAAGATTTGACTTCTCTGCTCCAATAATTTAGAGTTATATTCACGGGTCTTCAAGGCAATTTGATACATCCAAGTCGGATCACTTTGATAATTCACCGTGGCAGTTCCGGCTATTGGTGTGGCGTTACTGTTGTTTGCTGGATCAGTTGGATTCAATGCAGCTTTGTTGGGATAGATGTAAACCTCTCCAGGATCAGCATACTCTCCCGGAACATCACCATTATCTATTGCCTTTTGCTCCCAGAAATCGTCAGTCACCTTTTTACCATCGATGATTATCTTTGCTCCAAACTCTCGATATATAGATCTGGCTGTCACCAAGTTAACTGATCTACCTTTGTATGAATTGGGGATTATGTGTCTATCAATCAAATCCATCTTCTCTTCATCAGTACAGACCTTCTTGAACAACGATCGGTGAGTTTTGAAGAGCAAATAAGAATCTCGGAAACCGACCAATCTTGCAGGTTCCGTAGATATCATGTAAAGCTTTTTGCCTTTGTTCAAGAGGGTGAAAGTCTTCACCCGGTATCGTCTTCCACCATTTAATTGGCCAAATTCATCGACCTTTTCCAATCCTTTAGGATCCTCGTCATCGATAACGACCTCATCGTCGTTGATATTCATAGGGTTTCCATCCTCGTCAAATGCACCATCCTCCAAAATTGTAATTTTGGTCTTCTTTCTGCCTCTTTTCTTGGGCCCTCTTCTTTCAAGTCTCATTTGAATGGGCTTCCTCTTTTCTTTGGGGGATTCTGTTTCTTTTTCCTCCTTCTCTTTTTCTTCATCCTCTCCGTATTTTTCCTCTACATTTCCTTCTTCTCCTTCTTCTCCATCATCGCCTTCTTCTCCATCATCGCCATCCTCTTCCTCCTCGTCTTCGTCTTCGTTCACATCATCATCCCCGTCCTCCAAATCACTGGTTGCCTTTCGCTTCCTACTTTTCATTGGAGTGGCTTCATCTTCTTCCTCCTCTTCTGACTCATCCTTTGTGTATGATTCCTCCTCGTCCTCGTCGTCTATATCTACATCCGCGTCATCTTGCTGTTGCTCGCTGTACTCTTCATCATCCTCCTCCTCATCTAAATCTAATCCCGCTAGATTTGTTCTACGAGCTCTGGATGGTCTGGGTGAGCTGGAATCTTCGACAGTTTCTTCCCTTCTTCTGCTAGCTCTTGCCATTGTGCTGTATAATGATATATTCAGTACGGCTAACTACAATAAACATCATATTGATTTGGATTTTCAATTGAGGTCTGAGCATGGGTCGTGTATTTACACAATAATTATAAAGACTATATATACAAGCTTTTAGTGCAACAACTATAGTGTTACTAGTAGGATGGCAAGAGCAATTCATGCTGCCTGGGTTCCATCCTTATGTTCCTCCTTCGGCTGTTCATTTTTGAAGGCGGCCTTGCCGTCGAGGTATTTATCAAAAGCATCATTGTTCTCTGGGAAAGGTCTCTTGCCCAATAATCTGATCATATCTTCTCTGGTAATAAACTCTTTCTTCAACAACTCCTTGGCTACTAAGTCGACCTCTTTTGACTTCTCTGAAAGTAAAGTCTTACATTTCTCGTAACACTCGGAAACGATTCGTTGAATTTCGTTATCAATGATTTCGTTTGTCTCATCGCTGAAAGGTTTGGTCAAGTCGTCAGGAGACTGAGTGTCGGCATAGTTGACCATTCCCACCTTCTTGGACATCCCGAACCTCAAAACCATGGATTGGGCAATGTTCGTGACTTTCTTGAAATCATCGTGAGCACCACTTGTCACAGAAGAGAAGTGGAGTTCCTCCGAGACTCTTCCACCAAGGGTCATGATCATTCTGTCGTACAATTGCACGGTTGACATCAAATATTGATCTGGGGGCAAGTACTGAGCATATCCCAAGGCACCCTGGCCTCTGGGGATGATGGATACCTTCAATAAAGGGTGTGCATGCTTCAAATACCATCCACAAACAGCGTGACCAGCCTCGTGGTAGGCTACAATTGTTTGTTCTTCTTGATTGAGAATCTTCGATTTCTTTTCGATTCCTCCTATGACTCTCTCAATAGCCAATTCAAAATGCCTCAACGTGACTGATTCTGCGTTAAATCTAGCACCGATCAATGCGGCTTCATTACAAACATTGGCGATATCAGCACCAGAGAAACCGGGTGTCAATGCAGCTAGCCTTCCAGCTAAATCAACGTCTATGTCCTCCGCTAATGTGATCTTCTTCAAATGAACACCGAATATTTCCTGTCTGCCTTGCAACTCTGGATTGTCAATGGCGATATGTCTGTCAAACCTACCAGGTCTCATAAGTGCTCGGTCAAGGATATCAGCACGATTAGTACCTGCTAAGACCACCACATGGTCAGAGCTATCAAAACCATCCATCTCAACGAGAAGTTGATTAAGAGTTGTTTCGCGCTCGTCATTTGCACCACTAGCATTTCCCTTAGAACGTTGTTTACCAATAGCATCGATTTCGTCTACAAACACAATTGATGGTGCATTCTCTCTCGCAGTCTTGAACAAGTCACGTACCCTAGACGCACCAACACCAACAAACATTTCAACAAATTCGGATCCTGACACAGAATAAAACGGCACCCCAGCCTCACCGGCAGTAGCTCTTGCGATCAATGTCTTACCTGTACCGGGAGGTCCCGACAAGATAGCACCTCTTGGGATCTTGGCCCCTAACTTCTCATACTTTTCTGGTTTTTGAAGAAATTTGACGAATTCCATGACTTCCTCTTTTGCTTCAGACATTCCCGCAACGTCGTTGAATCGAACCTTGACGTCAGTCTCTTGATTGAACTTTTTGGCTGTAGATTTTCCGAAACCTAAAGGTCCCCCCATCCCACCGATGCTTGCTTTTCTAGACATATAGTAAATAGCGCCTAAAAACAACACTGTTGGTAAAAAATTGATAAGAAGTTTGGCAGTGTTGCCTTCGCTGATATAAATCACGGGTACCCTCATCTGTTCAGGAATGTTATATTTCTCTTGTGCGTCTTTCAAGTTTCGTTCGAACAGTTCGACGGATCCAATGTTGAAATAGTGGGTCAGATTGAAATGTGCCTTTCCATTCTCATTTAATTCTATGACTGCTGTTCTATTGTTGATTATTATCACCCTAGCAACCAAGTTCTTGCTTAAGAAGTGAGCCGTGAACTCCTGGAATGAAATCTCGCTATTGGAATCTTGTGAAAGATTGTAGAACATGTACATAATCAAGCCACCTAAAATTCCACCTTGAAAATATTTCATGTTAGGACTGTTTAAATTGATCTCAAATTCTATATTCTTTTTCAGCTTGTCATCCTTGTTGCTCTTGTCATCTTTTTTAGAGCTATTCCCCGTCTGTTTCTTTGTTTGGGTCGTAGATGCGTCTTTGTCCTTTTGGAATTTCTGGCCGTAGATCCTAGAGATCGTCTCTTGTATCTGATCCATTTCACTTTCGAGAGCACTGAAACGGGCATATTCATAGGGACATATAGAACAAGTCATTCTCTTTTTTCCGTCTGAAAAAGGCACCGATGAGAGTATGTCGAATATACCAAACCACCCCTGTGTGACATCCTCTGCAACGTTCAATTCTTTTGAAGTGGCTTCAATAATATTCAGTGAATCATCAACTGGATTTTGGTTGACATACTTTCGTAATAAGTCGGAAACAATGTCATTCTCGAACTTGAGTTCATCCATGAAGATAATGTTATTCAGTAGACTGTAAAAGGTGTTGAAATGGTTGAGCACATCGTCCTTGGTTATAGGTTTATATTGACTGTGAATAGTTTTGAAGTTGTCTACTATTTCATCGATCAAGGTATCAGGATTCACAGATACGGTCTCGCCTTCAGCATACTTCTTGCATTCAGCGATGTAAGTATCCAACATGTATGAATATACAACTTTGTACGTCTCAATGTTTCTTTTGTCTAACGGATCATCTTCAAATTTGATTGGAGATATGGTAATTGTCTCGTCGATGGTCTTTGAGGTCTGAGCCTCGGTCACCCTTGTCTCCTGTTCTAAAAGCTGACTTCTAAGCTTGAGTTTCTCGAAAAACCCAGCATCTCTGTACGAGTCCTTGAGCTCCTTGAGTCTTTTAATCTCGCTGTTCAATCTGTCTTCATCGAATTTCGTCTTTCTCTTGTTCAAAACCCTCAGCGAAGTATGGAATAGCTTCGCATTAGATCTGATGACTCTTCTAGATAAACCGAGAGACCATATAGACCTCCTTGCCAAACCCAGAGACATTTATTCTTGTACTTCTCTGCTACAGAGTCTTTAATGGGGCCAATTTTCAGTTTTGCCTTCAGTGAGCAAAGTTAGACTTCCTCATTGGGTAATAATTATAAAAAGTACAAACATGAAAGTCAGTGATAAAGTGATATAGTATTGATTGAAGTATTGGGTATCATCTACTACCGGTTAACCAGTAGCAAAAGCTCAAGAAGGTATATCTATACGCGATAGGAGAAAGATAAAGGAGTTGCCGCAAAATATGGCGTTTTAAACACACAGTCGCCGATTGCTATGACGGATGCAGATTAACATGTCAAATCGAAAACGAACAATGCATATATGTGATTGCTCTAGTCTAGTGTTATCTATGCCAGAGCAGACCCAAATAAGCTTTAGCTTAATGAAATAATCGTATCGATGGGTCTGTGGTCGCTGAAATGGTAGGTGCCATTGAAGACATTATCAATAACCTCATGTTGCAACACTTGTACAGGATTTCCATTTTGGTTGGCACCTGAAGGGGCCCAAATGAAATCGATTGTACTTCCGTGGTCGCTAGACTCGAATCCTGAATAGGTCGGCAAGTCATCGTTGACGTGACTGTAGGCAACGACCTGGGTGTCTTCAAAGTGCTGAGCGAAAGTTTGGTATGCAGTCCCATTATTCAAAGAGTTAAGATCACCGCTCAAAAAGGTAGGATAATTGTTAGGAACTTCGTCGATCCAGTTAACAATAAGATTGGCTGAGAAGGTGCGTGATTCTTCGCTCTTTTGATCTAGATGAGTGTTGAAATAATTTACGCTCTTTCCAGTATTTTTATTTCTGAAAGTGGCTATTGTCACAATTCTTCTTGCATCAGCTCCAGGATACTTGCTCGGAGTATCAGGCGTGGAACTCAACCACTTGTATGTTCCATTTTCTAAATTCCAGTCATTAGTGTTGTAGAGAATGGGGGAATATTCTCCAGCCTGTACACCATCGTCTCTACCCACGCCGAAGTGTGTCCACGGAGAGCTATTGTTGTTACCATTCAATTCATACTTGATATCTACCAATTGATTGAACAAGATCTCTTGCATACCAATAAGTGTTGGGAAGGGATCGGAGTGCGATTTAATGGCATCGACGAGCGCATCCTTTCTCTCGCTCCAAGGGTCTTCGTGAGGATACCTTCTGTCAGCTTGAGCATCATATCTGACGTTATTGGAGTAGATTCTGAATCCGAATTGTCCATCGCTGTCACTGGCTGCTGTGCTGATGTTGTCTCTGGCGACAAGCATGTTGTCTCTTGCGGCAAGCCTGTTGTCGCTGAAGTATGGAAGGTGCACCAGGCTACCAAGGGAAACCAAAGCTGAGAAGGACAAGATGTGTGAGATTTGAACCATTATCTATATAGTAGTGCTGTGTAGATTCGTACCGTTAAAACAGTGTCTAGCTTGGTGAAATCTATCCAAATTTATAGCAAAGAGTCCAACGAGAAAGCCTCTTCAAAATGAGCTTTTTAATGTATCATCCACCACCTGGGTTCATCACTGAACCCGTGTTCCTGACAGTGTCTCGACATGCATGGGCTGCAAAAGCTAATTTTTCCACGTCGAGATAGCCGTACACACCGTGTTTGAAAACCCCAGTGGCTTATCGGAAGTAAACAATCATCCCTTTGGTATGTCACTGCTGTTCCGGCAACGTGTTGATACTTGAAAACCTTTACAAAAAATGTTTGCAGCCCATTACACGTGCTGCATCTACACATGTCAAAAGCATATACCAAGCATACCAGGTGTCTCGCTGAAGACTAAGTCAGATCTTGGATGTAAGGACGACACTCCCTTGGCCCTACAGGATCACGTTTTGGTAAACAACGTGGAATTTCACTTTTCAGGGTCTCTCTTACACTACTATAGAGACCTGAAATAGGATTGCTCGGGTTTAGGAATTGAAAAGCGCAACGTCAAAGCAGATCATAATGTTTCCCCATTGGGAAATATAGTAGATAGCCTTGCTCTAAGTGACGGCAACCCGGGCTAAATATTGACAGACGACCAGCATAAGACAACAAGCAAGGAGCAGCAAAAGCAAGTGAGATAAACGCTACCAACGTGTTTGACGGCCATGCTAATAATTAAACGGGTACAACGTTTGCGTAAAAGTGCAAATTACCGGTTGTGCGTTCGGAATTGAGATGGTTGCAACGTTCAAACGCAGAAGCACGCAATGATCGGAATGGAGCGAAGTGATTTGTCTTGATCAAACTTTCGCCGAGTGTTAAAAGCGCACATGTTGGCATATAGGCACGCAATTCGGTTGAGGGTGATGATTACCGAATAAACACATGGCTTGGTCGTAATGGAGGGAGTAATTACCACTGCAGGTTCGAGTTGGATCAAGGGATACTACACAAGGAAGGTGAAGTACGGATGATATACAGGTCGGGGTCTATGACGAATCTCAGAGTTGCATCTTTTAAGTATATAGTGTGTATATACATGTTATAATAGCATTAGCGCCCGCCTCTTCTTCCCTTTCTTGTGATTTCTGGCAACTTAAAGGGAACCTTTAAAGAAGCCAATTTGTAAGTGCTTGCAGTGATCTTAGCAATTCCAAATGCCTCGGCCTGTGCTACAGTGGCTGATTTAACGGTGGCACCCAACGCTCTGCACAACGTTACTAATTTGCTTGGTTTCATGTTTAGCTCATGGGCCAACGGAGCCAACTCAATCAAAAAGTTGTCGAGATGGAGTATGATGGTTAGAAGGTAACAAAGAAGCTTATCCTCATGGCTTGGATCGATTATGAACGATCGATCTTTTGATTTGCCGAACTGCGAGGTTCGCGATATGGTGAATCTCTCTACAATTCCATCCACCAACAATTCAGACGGTTTATTGTCCAACCTTTCGAGTAAAGTCTGCTTCTCTCTGACTCTTCTATTTTCATAAACACCAAAAAGTAGTGCTGCATAATACAAAAGCTTGAGCTTCTCGGTGTTCTTTGATGCAACGATGGATGGCAACTTTTTGGAGACGTAAAATGACTTTCCGTATGGCATGTACTCGAGGAGTTGTTGTTCATCCGCCTCGTCGAACATAGAATCAACGCGTATACTTTGCCAGTCTTTCTTAGGTATAATGCTGTGAACTGGGTAGATGTCTTCTACATTTGTTGCCCCTTCGTTGGCTGGAGGCGTAGGCCTCTCGGTCTGTGATGCAGTATCAATCTCCTCCCTGGTGGGCAAGGCTTGTGTGCTTTGTTTAACACTATCGATGATATCCATTTCCGCGTCCTGCAATCTGTCGGCATCGATTCTGTTCTTCTCCAAGTTCGTGATCGCAGCCTTCGCCTTCTTTGTACCGAATGCTTCACCTAATGCATTTCTTTGAACAGCATTACGGATGCCCACTTGTTTGACTTTTGGCCCCTTGAATGCTCTCTTCGCTCTCGAGGTGATCTTTCCTTCCATTACTTGTGTCTTGTACAAATCAACATTCTTATTGACAGGATCGTACAAGGCAACGACATAGTCACTACCATCATCCTCAGGTGCATCTCCATTGTAGTCTAACGTCTCATTCTCTCCATGGAAAATATAGTCTTTTGACTTCTTATGCGCATATAGGCTGAACTCAGTGCTCTTAGGAACAGAGACACCGTTGAAAAATGACCCAACTACTACCGGCAAGTCTTTATTGACAGAATTTATTCTTATGTCTGCCACAGTACCTTCTCTCTTTCTCTTTACACCTGACATGGTTCCACACGATACAGACTATGAAGCTGGTAAAGTTCAAACTGGCTCATCTCAGATGGTTCTAAAAAAAATTTTGAAGCTTAAATCACGTGCAATATGGCATCGTCACTATCTGGAGCACATTGTTGGTTCCTGGTCTATAGGTGAAAGAGATGGGCAATGACATGCGTGGACATTACCCGGGGGATACAGACTCGAAGCTACAGGTTACGTACTATGATACTCTAGGTGTCTCGTCGTCTGCGACTAAGAGTGAGATAAAAGAGTCTTACAAGAAGACATTGTTAAATAGCCATCCAGATAAGGTTGGAAAGAGTCAAACCGACCATAAGATTTCAGAGCTCAAGGAGGCATATATGGTACTTGTAGACGACTCTTCGCGGCTCAGATATGACGAGAAATTGAAGAAACTTGCGAAAATAAACGGATTCAACATCAATGGAGAGGGGCTAGATGTCTACAGTCTCGATGATTTTGAGGAAGAATGCATTGACCAGAAATTCAGATGGTGCAAAGATTGCCCTCGATGCAACAGCCCCCGTAGCATGAATCTAGATGAAGATGCTTTAGAGAATAATGGTACTCTGAACAATGAAGGTGGATACGATATAATTGTGCAGTGTGAAAGCTGCAGTTTGTGGGTGAAGGTCAGATACTACGAAGACGAGGACGAGGGCATAGAGGGAAGTTTATTTTGACAATTTGATAATTTTCTAGAATGTGATATATGATATGAATCTATACTTGTATTTATATAATGACTTTAGATTGCAATGAAACTCAGTCGAGCTCTTGTATACTGGAGAGACTTTGTTTGGGAATGGACGTTGAAGACATACGTTTTATGTACTTGGTTCCTTTCTTTCTTTCATGCCATGTCTCTTCTGCAGCACATACTGCTGCAAGAGCGTTACCCATGGCTTTCATATCACCCATCAAATCGACATGACCATGTGAACTAGCAAATTTACCCACTATTTGACCTTCCCCAGTCTCATTATTGTAAAACTCATAGCCTCGTCTTTCTGGCATCAAGAACTTGCGATGAATTACACCATCCCCATGGCCGTAGTAAAAGGTGTAGTAGTTCCCCTCTTTTATGTCGTCTATGCCTCTGACAAGAGAGCCTCGCACCGAGGGAATATTGTTGCCATATACCATTGCCATTGGAGGATATTCCTTTTCTAGCTCTTTCCGATATTCCAAGCCAAGCAAGTATTCTTTCGTTCTCTTTAATGTATCTTTTAAATAGTTATAGCAATCTGTGAATGAGAAAGACAAAAGCTCGTTTAAGTCTTCTGGTTTATTATTTATTGTCAGGCTCTGTGACAGTGACTCGGAATTCTTTGAGGAAGTCAGAGGTGAGGAGTCACCAGGAAAGACATTGCCAAAGCTGAAAGATTTGTTTCTTCTTCCCGTGTTTTTTCCTCTGTAACTTTTTAACTTGTTACCTATGCTATTGATGCTTGGGAAAGGTGAGCCTGATTCATTAACGGTTAGAAAACCCGACTTTTTAGTACTGTCCGAGAACATCAGTTTAACAGGTGACAAGGAGGACTTCAGTTCTTCCAACATCTTCCGTTTCTTTGATACCAAAGGGTTTAAATTGTATTCAACCCAAGTATCTGGATCAAAATAGTCTAAGTCGTATCTTTCATGTGTTTCTCTATTTATGAAAACCTGTCCACTCAAAGGAAGAAACATGAAACTTGACCTCATCATAAAATTAGTCTCAAAGGTCAAGATTTTATCTGAAAATATAACAGAGTCTCCGAATCTGATGGGTCCGAGAATATTGAGACATTCACTGGGGGACCCTACATAAACAATGGATCTAAAGAGCTTAGGATTTTGTTGCAATGCACCATGCGCTATTAGTCCGCCCATAGAGTGTGCAATCACAAGACTAGGTTTACCCGTCGTATCATATATGTCTTGCAAAAAGCGTTCAAATTGTTCAGCCAATATCGGTCCACTCAATCTCCAGTCATACCCATATTCCACGACATTTGTCTTGGGGTTGTTTTCGAGCCTTCTTATAAACTTCTTGCAGATGTCGACAGGACCAATGTTCTTCAAAATACCATCAGGGTAGATCGCCTCATGGGCTTTTAATTCGTCCTCTAAAGTTGGACCGAGGAGCAAGTTGATTTTGCGAAGATTGAAGCCTGCCTTGATGGGTATCCATACACGCTTCTGTGTCTTGCTATCCCTGAGAATGGAACCCCTATATCCTCCTAGTACGACAATATTTCCCTCTATCTCATCATAAATTGATAACCATCTTTCCTTCTCTTTTTCTTTTTTTAGATTTATGAAATCTGGCAAAAAAACATTGATATTATTAGACAATGTATGTTTCACCGCTCTGAACCTGGCGTCATCTGTTCCTTTGAAGTTCTTGAAAAACTCTGCCTCAGCCATCGTGCCCACAGACTCCTGGCGTTCCAATCGAAGTCTGAATTCCTCTCTAGCCGAATCATTGCCGCTTCTCAACGGCGAGAGCGCCTCCTGTCTTATATTCTGTATCTGTTTGTATATGTTGGACCGGAAGTTAGATAGACCACCAAACGGAAGCGAAAATGAAAACACTTTCTGCATCGCATCGTACTCGTCGTCCTTTAGGTCTTCCCTTTCGGATGCCGATGCTATCCGCCTACCGCTCATCGTATGCTCATCAAACACATTTTTCATGGGGTCTCCACCCACAATGGAGTCGGCATCGTTTTTGGATAGCTTTCGCTTTATCGCCAACGACTGCCTGCTCTCGTTGTTGAAGTTTGAAACCAAATGCAGCCCGTAGTCAGAGGGTTCTTCGATCAAAGACTCACTCTCCGAGATGGGTGAATCCAGGTTCTCGGTCTCCGGATTGCCCGCTTCATACTCTCCATCATGCTCGATATCAATATCTTTAATCACGTCCCCCATATTTACTGATCATACCAATATATGGCTGGATTTAACAAGCTTTTAGGGTGAATCGGGAAAAAAAGAGCAGCAAATTTCAAACTGTCAATTATGCAAAGAAGACTAAAGCATAAATGTGCGAAGTTACGAAGTTGGGAATTGGTGCAAATCATTTATATATTGTTATTTTTTTTCAAAATCAACGACGAGAGTAAGACAAATTAGAACTAGTAGAGAATGAGAGCACTCGTGAGCAAGGCGGCCATAACTCCCAAAAATTGCGGGACTCTAGAGGTCACGGCGGTATTCCCATAGACATCCGGAATACAGTCGCTGCCCTGCGAGGTGCTATTGGAGGTAGCGTTGGCCAGTGGGGCCAGCAAGTTGCCGTAGTAGGAGGCATTGGTGAGCTCGCCGGTGTATTGCATCTGATACAGAGTCTCGTACATGTTTTCTGGGTCGCTGTACTCGAACTTCTTGTTCAGGTCCTTCTTGTCTGCGACTTTTCTGGCGTCCTTTTTGCCCTTGTTCTTTTTGATGCTGCTCTCAGTGACGATATCGCGAGCGGCCGTGTCTCCGAACCCATATGGCTGAACGACCAGTGCAGCCTGAATGAGGGAGTCCTCCAGATCTTGCTCCGCGCTGTCAGAGAAAGGCAGAAGTTGGTTTTTGTGGAGGAGTTTCTCAGCAACACCGAGATTCTTGATGTTCTCTTTGATATAGGACCTTAGTCTCTTATCTGTCTTGAGTCTCTCGTAGAATTCCATTCTGTCCAAAGTGGGACCGGTGAGCTGGTTGTAGAGAAAGTAGGAGTCGGCTATTTCTGAGGAATTCATCTGATTAGCTCTCTTGCGGGATATCATATCCTTCACCAAATTGAGGTGATTGAGCAAGTTCTGCAAGCTGTCGGAGTTTTTGAGGTTATTAGAGACCTTGGAAAGAGGCTTTTTGAGTTTCAGTTTACGCGACTTCTTGGACCCTGCATTACTTTTCGATTCTTTAGGGGTAGCCGCTTTTTCTTGATCATTTTCTTGAACTCCCTCATCGGATACACCAGAGATATCGGATGCATCATCTGCTTCTTCATAATCACTAGGTTCGTCGGTTGAAGGCTCAGCAACATCAGCGTCAGCATCCTCGGATGCAAATTCTTCCCAATTTTCCAAAAATTGACTCTCGTCAACTTCATTGGATTCAGAAATAGTGGTGGCATCATCAGTATTATCCAATTCTTGACTATCAGCGTCTTGAGATTCGTTACCTTCGGGATAAACGTCCTCTTCGTCTTCCAAGACTTGCAATTCGGATGGAAAGTCATTTTCAACATTTCCTTGTTCGAATTGCAACTCATCATCCCCACTGATATATCCTTCTGGCTGAAAGGAGTCCTCTTGGATATCTGCCTCATAATTCTCCAATAACTCCTTAACAAGTTCGACTTCAGTGTTCTCTTCCTGCTCGTTTTTCGACGTCCCATCATCCTGACTTAAGTCGCCTTTAAAAAATTTGAGAATGTTCTTGAAAGAGAACTTATCTACTGGAAGATCATTGCGATGGGCCAACAGATTATATGTCTCGTTAAGCCTGTCGGTCGCCAGACTTTCGATAGCATTTTCGATTGGCATTTGATCTCTTGGACGTAACCTCATCGCACCCGAGGAAGTAGTCAAAACTACTGCGTTGATGGCAATAAATAGCAATTTCATCTTGTATTGAAGAGTGTCTTTGGAAGAAGAGTAGTTGGATGTAGGGCTTGATAAATGAAATATTCACGGATGGCCACAATCGCAACTACTACCGTCTTTTCCACTGTGAAACACATAATCCACAAAAAAGGACGACATGACCTAACACTGAAGAATAGTCATGATCATAGACACAGAGAACGACTGCGAGCTCCTCCCATTTGTGTCGACGTTGATGACGCATGCTGGGTAAACGAGGGGTCATCATACTATCAGGTCAGAATTCTTTGCTCTATTTCCTTCAGCCATGAGTCGATTTCCTTTGTGAAAGCTTCAACTTTGTCCACCATGCTTTCTATACGCCCCAATGATTCCTTGTAATCCTCGTATTCTTTGCCTTTATGTGTTAGTTATTATTATTTATACCGTGAGCCAAACAGTGGTAGATCATTGGTAATTTTTGGAGTCTGTAAGACTCTTAGACTTTTAGTCTGAAATACTTACTGAGTTTCAGCAAGAACCTCTCTTCCTTATCCAATGCATTGAAGTTTTGTTCAAGCTTGATGTAATTGAGGGATTGATTTGTATTCAAGTTCTCTAAAAGATTAAGGTCTATCAATGAGATCTCTGTGTCGGTTTCTAGAAGTTTCATTAGTATTTGCATGGAGGAGCCAATGGACTTCTCAGCTTCTCTGGAGAGCGACATGATCCAGTACAAGAACTCTGAATACCAGAAATCAACCCTAGCTAATCAGCTGTGAGGTGCTAAGTATGAATGTAGATGATAAAATATGCGATCAGATATAAAGTTTTCATTCATTGATATTTACTCTTGATGTTAAAAATCTATATGAATTTAAGTATTTACAAGACAGGAGACCAAGCAATTGTGCTTTCGATAATATGAGGGGGTCTAGCGACCTCTAAAGCTTCTGTATAACTCTTGCTTTGAATCTTGAATGTTTGTCCACTTTCTCGTAGGTTGAGCATTGAACCTTTCGACGTAATCAACTTTCTCAGGCTTGTCTATACAAGTATTAAGACTGACCCTGATTTTGGACTCTTTGTCGATGATCTCAAACAAGCCAGGGAGCTTGTCAGAGGCTTTCCTCAATGCTTCCTTCGCAACTCTTTCGTGAAGATCACCTCTTATCTCGAACAATACCTTTCCCGTTGGGACCCTACAGGCCCAGTACTCGAAGGAACCTTTACCTTTTCCCATTCTGGTTTGGTTACCCTTGACGCACACAGGTATGTTGCATGTGAATCTAGTTATGAGTTGTCCTCCGGAAGGTCTTATTTCTCTTCGTATGACTTTATCGGCTTCTTGGAGTTGGGTGGCAGTCATACGCAACCCTACAGACTTCAATCTCAACCCATAATCTCCAAACTCAAGGGAGTTACCCTTAATCGAACCTCCAGTTCTCACAGTGACTCTACCTTTGAACGCTTTCCTGATTTGCTTATAACGAGGTGCATATTCGTGCTTATAACGCTTTGAGATGTTGAATATTTCAACACTTCTGCTATCGGCTACAGAATACCTCGCAATCAGCACAGCAGGAGACCTCGTCACACTGGTTCCCAAAAGAGAGAGTAACCCTCTTCCAAGTCCTATCATGATTTACACCTGATTACACTATTTGTCGTTGGTCGAGAAACTGAAGATTTTTATATATTGAAAAATTAAAAGGACACAAAAACGTATCCGTTGGTGCTATGTACAATTTGCAATCTAACGAATCTCCACGTTGAAGTTTTCAATTAAATCGTTCTCGACGTTCTTGTGTATGTTGTTGATTTCGTCATTAGTTAAGTTTCTATCCATTGACTGGTAGTGAATGCTGTAACATTGTGATCTTTTTCCGGTCTTTGGATGTGTGAAGTCGTCTATGTGAGAAACACTCTCCACCAAATCGCTCCCATGCTTTCTGACCAATTCCATGACATCATTCACATGCAACTCTGAGCTATCAGGCAACCAGAATGAAACGTCACGCTTGATTCCTGGGTATTTAGAGTAGGGTGCAAATGTGGAGATGGTTCCGGCCTTGAATTGTCTGTGAAACCTTTCGTCAGCAGACCAGAAGAGACGAATGTCTGGAATGCCGAATAGAAGCATTGCAATACGATCCAAGCCCACTCCGAAAGCCCAGCCCAACTTTTCCTCTCCAAGGTTGGCATTGAGTAGTACCTGTTGTTGGACCAAACCACAACCACAGCACTCCAACCACTCGCCTTTCCACCACACCTCTATTTCCCAAGATGGCGTAGTCCAAGGGAAGTATGCTTCTACCCACCTCACGCGCAAAGGCTCGTAGACGTATGATTCGGAAGAATTGGCCGCTATTGCAGATTTCTTCGCTGCTTCGAATACTTGACTTACCAAATACTCCAATGTACGTTTGAGGTGAATACTGATTAGCTCGACATGTCTGTCACTCATGTAGTCTTGCTTAGGATTGTTGGGATGCGAAGGGTTGTGCCTCAAAGGGTCCTCGACGATCACGTCCGCTTGGGGAATGGCATCTATATCCTTTAAGAGCTGCTGTTCCAAGTCCGGTGTATCCAATGACCACAATCTGGCTCCTTCCATTTGGTGAAATGCTGGGTAGTGCGTCCGGTCCACCTCGTCCCGTCTGTAAACGTCAGCCGTGATGAAGTACCCCGGAGTCTTGCAACTTTGGAAACATTCATGTTCGTGAGCTGAAGTATGAGTTCTCAACAAGTGATCTTTATTGATGTAGTAGGTGTCAGACTTAGATCTACTAGGGTGATCCTTTGGGAACCCCAAACTGTCGAAGTTTTCGTGAGTCGTTACTGTTGGCTTAAATTCGTTGTAAAATGTATACTCTGTCTCGCTGAAGCTTCTCTGGATCAAGTCTTGCAATATACCGATTGGATGATTTGGGACCTTGTGCAACTGTCTTTTGGTAAGCTCTAAGATGTAGGGTGGCACGTTCGTCCATTCATCAGCCTCGTAGGTCTTTTCATCTATATCTATCTGGGAAGGAAGGTTCTGAGTCAGGTAAAAATTCGTGAACTTTTTGTAGATCGGTGACACTTTTGCTTGCTCGACTAAGTGGGGTCTCCAAATACGCGAGCCTACATTGCATACCGTCTTAAGTAGTGTCATTATGCTATATGCTATTAACAATTTTAAACGACGATCGATTCTAACCTAGAAAGTGAAAAATTCTATGGTAGTGTATAATGTGTGAAGCATTTTTGTAACATCACCAAGTCTCTTGAATATATCTGCCTCCATTTTCCATGTCAAGAAGGAACTTCTCGGCTCCGGTCTGGTCGAAATTGAAGTTAGTTTTCAAAATTTCAACCAATGTTATTCTAACCTGCTGGGGCATCAGACCACTTGAGCCACATACATATACTATTGCATTCCTATTGAATAACAAATCTCCAACTAGAGACAGTTGAGCAAATAACATGTGTTGTACGTACTTGATTTTAGGGTCTCCATCTCTCGAGAAGCATGGGAAAACCTTGAGCTTTCCTGACTGGGACGACGTGAGCGATGCCCATAAACTTTTGAATAGATGATCTTTGTTCTGATATCTGCATCCATAAAATAAATACATCTCTTGATCTGAAATGGAGTGACAGACATTCTCAATTAATGACTTCATTGGGGCTACACCTGTTCCAGGAGCCACCATGATAATTGGTGGGTAATTATTAGAGTCGTTGAATTTCAACTTACACTTTTGAAGCGAAAATACTATGCGGTCGCCCTCCTCTAATCGTTTGAGCCATTTAGTACATAACCCCCTCCTAATTCGTCTAATTATTGTCTTATATTCAACAATGGCAACGACAATCTCGACGGTATCGGGGCTAGGCTTTGATGCTATCAGAAAAAACCTGGGTTTTATCACAGGAAATAAATCAAAGATGTATTCTACTGGAATTTTCAAATTTTGCTGAAATTCTAATATGGTTTCTAATATCAGACGCCTTGGTCTATTCGCGTAGTTGTATAGTTCTTCGGACTCCTCAAATCTAGAAAAGTCTCTTAATTTTTCTTGTTCTCTCGCACCGTCTTCTGTTGAGGGATCCGAAAAATGCCATAAAATCATGAAGAAAGATCTTCTGGGAATTGACATTATATCTAAATGATGCGTAAATAGCGAGCGCAAAGTGAGAATCAGATCAGTTATTAGTCCACCTTCTATATGAGGAAGATTTCCCTGTATCGATATAGGTTTGTCGGCGATTGTATTCCAGTGAGGTTGCAGACGAAGAAGCAAGTCGACACTTTCAGCGTCATTATATGGGTACAATGCAATAGTGTCTCCCGGAGAATATGTAATCAATTGATCGGATTTTATGGAGACATGTCGAACGTCTTGAAAGTGATCATCAGAAGTCACTCGTCGGTTGAGGCAGATATTACCAACCTTCAAATCTGAACTGTTACTGGTTCTCGTGAGCGAAATTTCTTGTGTTGAGCCTGTGTCTATCTCTGCCTGGTGTTCAAGGACCTCAACTGGATTTTTTGACGGTAAAAGGATGTGATCATCAAGTTCGGTTAGCAGAGGAAAGTGTGATTTTAATGATACGGTTAATCGATCTTCCCATTCCTTGTAATATCCGTCGATACCTTCTGGACTTTGCTCGTCTGCTTCACACCGGGGGCTCAATTCCTGACACCCCAACTGCAATAGTCTGGCATGTATCTTCTTGATCGCATAGTTGAATTTGGGATACGATGAATCGCCCAAGCCCAATGTCGTCATTTGTATATGGTTCAACAAATCACCGGGAAGCTTCCGACGTAGGATGAATTTCATAAATTTGGATGCGTTTCTGGGCACTTCTCCCTGCCCCGTAGTAGAACATATTATAATTAGGTACTCAGTCTCTGTGACCAAATTTTTCAATGGATATTCATCTAGAGATGCCACCTTAGGCCTTAGTTGCAAGTATTCTAGTTTCTTTCCCAAGTACAAAGCAAGGTCCTCCGCATTTCCCGTCTCTGATCCATACAAAACTGTGACCTTGGCGTTTGTGTATGCCTCATGTCCCATTGCCATCTATGGGTCCTTTAATCTATATACCAGTTGAAGCTTTTATATAAAATCATAAACTGTAAATCTCAAATTTCATTTTTGCATGTTACGTTCTGTCGTTGTTTCTTCAAAACACGCTCGGTTGAAGCTATCTATCTTCAAAACTAGAAGATCGACATCTGTTTATCCGCTACAATGGCATCTAAGAGAAAGTCCACGCAGAGTAATACAGTCTCCTCCAAGAAACAGAGGGTGAAACCAAGTGGTGAAGAGTACAATGCATTTTACAACTCGACGTTGAAACATATACATGGTTTGCAGAACGAGAGCGATGGAAGGGATTTAGTTACGCCATTTCTTAAGTTACCGAACAAAAAGCTCTACCCAGACTACTATGTGGTAATAAGCAATCCAATGACCGTGGGCGAGGTACAAAGAAAGCTAGCCAAGGGTAAGTATTCGGATGAGTCCGCAGAGGAGTTCTTGCTGGACTTCAAACTCATATATGACAATGCTGCCGCATACAACGATCCAGAACTGTGGATTGTAACAGACGCAAAGCATATTTTCGAAACTGTGGAGGAGATGGTGGAAAAGTTCGAGAATGGTGAAGGTTTACCGACCGTTGACGATGTAAATGATACATATAATGACGCACCCAAACTGTCAAAACTGAAATCGAAGAAAGTAGCCAAGGAGGAAGAAGTGGAGGAGAGTGGAGAGGAGATCACGTATCCAAATTTAGGTAATATATGCTCGAAGATATTGGAAGATGTTATGAACCACGAATTTCCCGAGTTGGGTGTGATCAGCGATCCGTTTTTACATGATGTTGATTCGAAGGAATATCCCGAATACTACAAAGTGATTCAGAAGCCTACGTCCTTCAGTAGTATTTCAAATAAAATCACAAAGAAGAGACTATTCTCATCCAAGATATCCTTGTTGGAGAATTTACAGAGATTTCATGATGAAACAATCTTGATATTTACAAACGCTCAAACATATAATGATCCGTCATCATTGATTCATCAGGATTCTGAAAAGCTCCAGGAAGTATTTTTAGAAAAGTATGAGGAGCTCAAAAGTAGAGTTCAAAACGAACAAGACAATAAAGGTAAGTTGAAATTGAAAATAAAGAATCCAACAAAGAAAGAACTGAGTTCAACAAAAGTGAAATTAAACCTCAAGTTGAAGTCTTCAGAAAAACCGGAGACAAACAAGCCCAAGAAAAGTAAGAAAAAGAGTAAGGTTGAAGAACTAGATGAGGAGCCAGCCATTTCCATGGAAGATGAAATGGATAATAATGAGATAGAAAGCAAGTCCGATAATGAGAATGGGGAGAATGAGAAAGGAATACCAGACGATGATATCATAGAGAACGATGAAGAAATGGCAGATGTAGATCAAAAAGAGGATTCTTTTGCTTCTTCCCTGTACGTGCCACCGAATTATATGGGCAAGTCTGCTGTGTCTTTGTCTCCGAGAGACAATGTGATTCAGGAGGTAATAATCTCTTCTTCTACTTCGAGCATCAACATGGTCACTAATCAAATGAACCAACGTGCCCAAAAGTTGTTGACATCTGAGAAGAGTAATAGAAGTCTAGCAATTAGTAGTCAATTGTTTCCAGCACATGGGAATACATCACTCACATCGTTTTTTGAGTACAGGTTTCCTGCTAACGGGTATGTATCACAGTCCTACACCATTGCTTTACCTCCCGATGCTCCTCCTGTCGTCACGTTGAAAATTCCGTTGAACCTGTTGCTATATAAATACAAAAGGAATGAGCTTTTAAGCAACCAAGGATATTCCATTGTTTCATCTGATGAAGAGTTTCAATGTAAATTGTTGGTTAACGAAGACGAAATCTCCAGTGGTGATATTTTCGAGGAGAAAAGGGATAGCACCAATGCTATTATAGTCCAGTATGAGACAAAATTAAGTCACGGATTGAATATTATCTCCTTTGAGTGCAAATTGGCTCCTAGCTTGACAAAAAAAATTAAAAAAAAGCAAATAATAGAAAATGAAGAGTCAGCTGGGAGACACACTAGACATCAACTTCAACAATTGAAGGCCAACTGGGATGTCGAAACATTCAATTTGAATGTAATATGTAACAGTCCTTGAAATTTATTTACATGTGTATGTCTATATAGGATGATTAAAATGTACAATTACTTGCCAATGCAAAAACTGGAAAAGACTACGCCTAAAATCTCTTCGACTCCCACAGCTTCTCCTGTAATCTTTCCGATGCCTTCGACTGCCTGATTCAAACTTTCACAGGCCAACACGACATCGTCTTGACCCTTCCAATACTCAAATTGTCCGAAGGAATACAAAACGTCATGCTTCAATAAATCTGAAACCCTGGATGAAACTATGATGGGATCTGTGTCGCTCGAACTCGAAATTGTTTTAAACAAAGCAGTAAGCTTGGAAATCAATTCAGTTATGGCCTTTCCCGACTTGCAAGACACGAGATGAAAACACGACTCGTCCAAAGAGAAGAATTCTGCCCACTTTTCTATTACCTTTTTTCCCTTGATGTCGTCCTTACCTAACAAATCCTCTTTATTCAAGACGACCAATATCTCCTTCTTCAGATCCTTCAAAATTTCTATATGTTCCTTTATATGCGATGTATCTCCGTCAGCATCAACCGGCACAACTATCATCACCAAGTCACAAAGGAGCGACTTCTCCTTTGCTCTTTTGATGCCTTCCTTTTCAATTTCATCGGCACTTTCTACGTCTCGAAGCCCAGCAGTATCTCCAACGATAACTTTGTATCCATTTACATCTATCGGGACGTCAACTATGTCTCTTGTTGTACCAGCTATGTTGCTCACTATGGATGCATCCTTATTAGCTAGATAATTCAATAAAGATGATTTTCCAGCATTTGTTGGGCCAAGGAGAGCTACCTTTATTCCATTCAACAACACCAGTGAGCCTCTGACTTTTTCTAGGTATTGCTCAATATCTTGCTTCGTTATGTCTATGCTTGCACTTACTCTATCGAATATTCCTGTCACTTCTTCAATATCATGATCCTCTCCAAAGTCTATTATAGTTGTTAATAAAGCTACGTTGTTGATTATTTCCTCTCTCCACTTCATCATCAACCTTTTGTTGGACCCGTCCATGGAAGAAAGCGCTGCAATTCTCTGTGACTCTGTTTCTGCATCAATCGATTCTCTTATTCCCTCGATCTCCGTCAAGTCAAACCTACCGTTGACAAAAGCTCTTTTGGAAAACTCTCCATTTTCAGCACATCTGATGTAAACGTCTTTGGACGGATTGTGAAGCATATTGATGTTCTTCATCACCGACAGTATTATGGCAGTTCCCCCATGTAAGTGCAACTCAAGAAGATCCTCACCAGTATACGTCTTAGGGCCCTTGAAAAATAGCGTGATTGCCTCATCCAAAAGAACACCCGAGTCAGGCGAGTAAAGCTTTCTGACACTAGCAATTCTAGGTTTGGGTGCCTTTTTTGTATTTGTGAGTTGATTGTATACATATTGAGACTGTGTCCCAGATATTCTCACCACACCTATAGCTGATCTTCCATAATTTGTAGACAAAGCATATATGGTAGGAAGACCAGTACTCTTTGTACTGTTCCACCTACGAGCAGAATCGACAGCTGTCAACGATCTAGTGACTATTCTGTTCATCCAAAAACTCGAAACTTTCAAGTTCATCCAGATGATATTTCGAGATGAAGAAAATATACTGATGGATATTGAAAATTGATCGTTTTACTATACATCTTGCGTAGTGTCATAAAATGATGATTAAATTATCAAATCGTGCCTGGTGGAATTCCCGGTTTAGCATTCGCCAGAGGTTCTTCCATAAGACGGCCTTACGGCTACATGAGAACCCGTTGGGGTTACCTAAAACCAGAGATCAAAGAGATGGACCAAGTATTCCTAGAATGTCTAAAGGACTTCCAATAAAACAGAGGATCCCTGGGGTTAATAAAACCATCCTTGTATCATCTGCAAAGGGTGGCGTTGGTAAGTCTACAGTGGCTATTAATATAGCATCGTCTTTTCAACATTTGGGCAAGAAGGTAGGCATTTTGGACGCAGATATATTTGGGCCATCTGTTCCGAAACTTCTCAGTTTGTCTGGTGAGCCACGGTTGACGGACGACGGTAAGCTCATACCATTGATGAACTATGGAATGGAGTCAATGTCTATGGGCTACCTCGTTCCACCCGAAAATGCGGTTGTCTGGAGAGGATTGATGGTCATGAAAGCTTTACAGCAACTTCTTTTTGAAGTCGAATGGTCTGATCTCGACTACTTGATAATAGACATGCCCCCTGGAACTGGTGACACTCAATTGACCATCAGCCAGCAAATAAAAGTTGATGGAGCTATTATCGTATCGACTCCTCAGGATATCGCACTAATTGACGCAGTCAAAGGTATAGCAATGTTCAACAAAGTGAACATCCCTATCCTCGGACTCGTTCAGAACATGAGCTTTTACTTGTGCCCGAAATGTAACCATGAGTCGCATATCTTCGGCAATGAAGGTGCTTCGAGAGTCGCAAAAGATCACAATATTGAAGTGTTGGGATCTATTCCTCTAAATGAAGCAATTTGCTCACAATCAGACAAAGGTGTTCCCGTGGTCATCAAGGATCCAAAATCAAAGATTTCAATACCCTATATCGACATTGCAAAGCAAATTTTGTCTGGTTTGTGACCTATTGATCGAAAAGAGCTTCTTAATGTTTCTGTGGTCGAATTATTTGCTTCTCTAAAATTTCGCAGCATATGGATTTGCGGCAACAAGAACACAACAATTTGTCGATTGTGAAGCAACACGTATTGACTTTAACAGTGATAGGCACTTCCCATGCTACCGAGAGCAAGTTTAAGCTTAAATATGCGAATCCTATTCTGTTTAATAATATGGATAGCACCGTCCATAGCTTTTTCGGCGACTTCAAATACAACGGCAGTTGCTGACAGGGTATCGAAGGATGACATTGAGAGATTCAATAACCATATCGCAATCATCAAGCAAGTTCTATCTCTCAAAGGTGATGAAGAGAGGTTAAGCGAGCTCAAGTCATCGTTGTTGAATAAGATAAATATCACAAAAAGTGTGGATAGTCCAAGTGCAGATGACATTGTCCCTTCGGGTTTGGATCCAGTCCCCCTGCCATCTCCGGAGGATAGGGAGGGTACCAAAACAGTGCCCATGACATCAAAGACAATTCTTTCTTCTATTCCATCGTTGGCCAGAGAAACACACGGAGAAAACCCGATTGTAGATTTGGAAATGCTGCTCCCCTATCTGCCAATACCCATAGAAGTTAAAAAGGACAAACCCGGCCTAGATGAATCAGAGAAGCAAGCGAACACAGCTGCCAATGGATACTCAAGTGAATATGTTGTATCCACTAGTGAGATAACGTCGCCCAGTACATCGATACCTGCTTCCGAAACAGCAAGCCCGGTTCAAAAAGAGTCTGAGAAGAATGGTAACGAAAACGCTATAAATGACAATATCCTTTCCATCATCGACGCCAACCAAAAGAATCAAGAGGCTGCGAATACAGGTAAAACAGCTACAACTGTATCGCCTACCAGCAATACAGCAACAGTTATTAAAGTTACTGAAACAATCACGCACTACATTGGTCCATCTTCCACCACGAGTGATGTCACTAGTAGCATACTGGGACCCAATGTTACACCACAAGAAGAGACTTTGCAGCCACCTGAGGTGACACCTAACCATGATGTTGTCACTCCAGCTACGCCTGCTACTCCACCTAGTCCACCAATAACATCCCAAGCTGTGCAAGCCTATACGCCAGTTCCGCTGTCATCTTCATCAATATCAGAAAAAAAAGAAGAAGTAAACCGTCTTCTTTTAGAAAAAATAGAACGTTTGGAAAGAATTATAGAGCGAATGACTTTGAGAGCCTCGTCACTGAAAGCTGAAAATAGAGCAGAGACTGTTGGGGTCACCGAAATAATGCCTCTTATACTGGCACCGCTTACGAGCCTTCAAGATAAGAGTGTACATCTGACCCAGATCGAGTCTCCTGAACCAACTCTTCAAGAGGAGAAAATAGAAACCGTCGAAGGAAAGAGTAGCTCAATGACTAAAAAGAAAGATAGATCTAAAAGCGAGAGTGTTGACACTGCATCAGTTTTGGAGCTTACCCGTGATCAGAGGAATAATGATTTGGGCTCTTCAAAGTCTTCAGACATATCCAATAATATTTCTACCTCTCATGTAGCGAAGGAAAAGGCAAATGCTGACAGGAGTAGAGTTCTGGATCAAGAGTCAAGCCAAGATAACAATAGACCCACTCATTCATCTAAAAAAACTGGTAAGGACATTCTAAATGAGAAGGCCCCGTCCTATAAGGTATCACTCCCGCCACAATTTCAATATCACAACAAAGAGCCTGACGATGTACCTGGAAAAGGTGTTTCTTATGCCAAACCCAAAAAACCCTGGAATTCGGACTGGCCAATTGATCAGAAGCCCATTCACGGAGACATGAACGTGAAGAATGAAACATCAGGAACAATCGGCGATATGAGTTCCATTGGTGACTTTTCCAAGGAACACAATAGTCAATTACTGTCTCTTCCCGTTGACGCTAATGATAGTAAAGATGAAGTCATCGTTTTGGATCTAGACCAGCGTCCTGATGAATCCACCGTGGACTTCTTAAAGAGAATATATCCAGACATAAAGAAAGTGCTCGATATCGAGCCAACTCCAAACAAGCGTCCTTCAGTATCACCATTGTCGCAGGCCGAGTCTTCTAAGGGCAAGATGGACCAGAGCAATACTTCTTACGCGATCAAGTCAACCGATGTACGAGAGATGCAAGCATCTCGTCCCAAGACATCAACACAGATCAAAGCGCAAGAGGACAACGTGTATGACGCATCAAATGCGACGTCTGGTGCTGCGCGGGGGAGCCCCGCGCACAACGACCCGATGCAGATAAGACACGTCCCACCGCAGCTTCTTAACAATGCCTTCCGCACCTTTGATTCGCACGAGCAGTTAAGGTCTTCCTATCTCAAAGCCCAGCACCCCAGCCGCTCACAGATCTCTTCGCCCAAACACACCTCAATCACAGAGAAGGACTCGGTTCTCATGGCAAACCCCTTCGACGAGCAAAGCTCCCACAAGAGCCAATCCAAACCTGCCCACAAATTCTCACCTCTATCGAAGCTCCATGTTCCGCACCATCGTAACCACACAGGTTTGAGCCTCGACATTTTTGGCTTGAAGCTCTTCGAAAATACCGCTCACAGAACCGGCTGCAACTTGGCTTCCTACTTGGCTGCAACTGTCATGATTGTCTTTAGTGTAATATGGTAATGGTTGCAATCCATCACAGATCGAGAGAATATTCGCAGCATGTGACACAAAAAGTTTTCAATGCATCATAAACAATTAAGAATGATCTTCTCTATTCTTTATTCTATATTATTCGTATATTAGTACAAAAGGAGATGACAGATGAAGAACGGTTGAGGAAGTTGCCTCTAGAAGCGGGAGAGAGTGTTGAGAGCATGGGAGGGATTTCCAAGACGATACTAAATTTTGACAGCAACAATTCGTATATAGAGGAAGAGGATAGTACGTTCTTGTCCACCGAGACGTCGACATTGAGTGAGGAAATAATGGAGAACAGCTCGATAGAGGACAACGACGAGTCATCGACGTTCCACGGATCTGCGGAGGAGGATAGCGAGCTATTTGGGGAGAAGGACGTTTTACCGCTGTATCCGAGCGAGCAGAAAGAATGCGATGAGATACATGCACCAGAGCCTACGGGGGAGATCAAGAGGTTTCTCATGAAACACGAGATACCGAGGAAAGTGCTTCATTCTTCAATCGGAGTGTTTTCGCTTTGGCTCTACACTTTGGGGGTTTCGACGCAACAGCTCATCATGCCATTGTGCACGCTCTTTGTTATTGTTTTTGCAAACGATTTTGCTCGATTCCACTATCCTGAGATGAACAAAATGGTGGTTAAACATATGTGGTTCATCATCAGGGAAAAAGAGGTCAACGCATATAACGGGGTATTGTTTTACTTGGCAGGCTTGGTCCTTGTTTTCTCATTGTTCCCCAAGGATATCTGCTTGGTTGCAATTTTGTTATTGAGTTGGGCAGACACCGCAGCCTCTACGTTTGGAAGAATGTATGGCAAATACACGCCCAAGTTGGTCCGTAATAAGTCTTTGGCTGGCTCGCTTGCAAGTTTTTTCACTGGAGTGTTCAGCTGCTATCTTATCTACGGCTACTATATCCCAGCCTACGATCAATTCAACCAGCCGAGCGAGATTTTATGGAAGCGAGAAACAAGTGTTCTAAACTTGCATTTATACGCCTTTTTAACTGGTGTAATCGCTAGCTTGTCAGAGTTGATGGATATTTACTCGTTGGATGACAACTTCACAATTCCAGTTTTGAGCAGTGCGTTCATCTATGGCCTTCTTAATTTATCGAAAGCATAGAATTTCCAGCCCTTATTTCAATAATAATTCAAGTCATACGGCATTCCTTAATCTACTACTGAGTTTGGCTTCGTGACATTTCTACACAGATAACTAGATAGAGTTTCATTTCCTCCTATTTATAAGATATATTTATAATTAATATTTATGAGCTATATGTATTCGACACGGGTCACGGTGAACATGAGAGTGATACTAGTGGCAGGGCCAATTTTTGCTGTTTGCATGCTTCAAAAAAGGTATAGAATTAAATATAATCGAGTCTTCCCCATCTCTATATTTTGCAGCTTGGATGACATTGGAGAGTAAATGACGGCTCTTGTCGGGTATCATGATTAATTACCATAGCAAGTCAGGAATCCACGGACTATTGCTATATGTTCGAACCCTCATCCCGATAGGTTTTGCTTCTTCAGCTGTTGTACCATCACCAGAATACTGATATGACTATCTCAAATGAATAACTTTATGGCATTGTAAATTAATTTTATAGATCAGTAAAATTGCCTGGCTAGCTCAATCGGTAGAGCGTTTGACTCTTAACAGAGTAGCGATCAAAAGGTTGCGGGTTCGATCCCCGCGTTGGGCTTTTTTTTTTTTAGCGAGATCGTCATTTGTAGATCTTTAACGGTTTTGACGCGGCAATGTTACTACAGGGTGAGAAAAGGCATTTGATTGGCCTACAAATCCCAGTTGAGCTCGATAACAAGGTGGTAGATAAAAAAGAAATACTCGCAATCAATCTACTGATCTTCCAAGTTGTACATCTATTCGTAGTCAGATGGATACTTGAGTCCGTTCTCAAACTTGACTTGATCTAACATACCCATTACCAACAAGGACTCTTCTGGCGGAATAACGTCATTCGTAGTCTTTCCTGCCAATATATCGAGTGCCGCAGCATCCGCCTCGTAGATGAAACCTTTGTAGGTGGTGTCTGCTTCCTCCACGATAGTCTTGTCTTCCTTTGTCAAATGGATTTCAATTTTATCTGGGTGTGCGGGGTTCTGTGCATATGCCTCGATATATCCCTTCGAACCCTCTAGTCTCAAGTATGGTTTCCTTCCATCGCAAAGCTCGGACACTGTCAAAATTCCATGTTGTCCATCCTCATACTTGATCAAAATACTTGTTAAATGATCAACTTTGTCGACTGGGTCCAACGTCATAAACGACTTCAAATCGAACTTCTTATGGTCATCTCCCAAACGATCATCCAACAAGATACGGGAATACGTTAAAGTGTAAATTCCCAAGTCCAATTGAGCTCCTGCTGCAAGATTGATATCCCTGATTCTGGACGTAGAAGGCAACAGCTCAATGTCAGCATTGTACGTCATGTCAGCAAACAATCTAGAAACTTTTCCTATGGTCTTCTTGTTGAAGATGTGATCCTCTAAGCTGAGCGTCAATGGCATAAACCTGGTCCACACGGCCTCCATGAGAAACTTCTTGTTCTCCTTGGCACAATCGAAGAGCTCCTGGGACTCCTTCTTGTTGACCGTCAAAGGCTTCTCGCACAAGACGTGTTTCCCCCCCTTCAAGCACTTGAGTGTCTGCTCCTTGTGAAAATTGTGAGGGGTTGCAACATACACGATGTCGACGTCGCTGTTCTTGTACAACTCGTCATACGACTGGACGTCTGGCTTAACCCCAAAATTGTTCGAGTCTGTTACTCCGTTTTTCTCGACAAAGGCTGTGCCTTTCTCAACACTAGACGACCCAATAGCTTGCACTACATGGTTCACTTTCCGGTCCTCCTTAGTGTTACTCACGAGTAGATCATGTACGAAGCAAGCTGCAATTCCTCCTGCTCCGAGAATTCCCCATCTCACTTGACTGACCATGTTTCTTAACCTTATTAGTGTAATATGACTTTACTGTAACGCTGTTGTATCAACTGTAAAGAATCGATTAATAAATTTAATCGTTATATGGAAAGATCGATAAATCGAAACGGAAAATGGTACCCCAGACTAAAAGTTGCGTTGAGGTTACATTTTTCAAATTGAAGCCATATCATGTTCCATTCGAATTTACTCGGTAACAGTATTTTAACTAGTGGATTCGCTGTCTTTCTTTGACGTATAGTGTGGTAGTGGCATACAAGTTTTATACAGAGGCAATGCCAGTTCAAATAGCACATAAACACCATGATGAGATCGCCGAAAAGGGATTCACAGTGATCAGAAACTTTCTCGACGCTGAAGAGGTCGCGAAATACAAGGAAGCGGCGCAGGCAGTGATCGATTATGCTAGGGAAGGAAACTGGCCTCATGTCAGAACCAGGGGAAAGCAGTTCCCACCGTGGCCAGAGAATTTCAGTCCGGACATTTGGGGTGTTTCGGGCCTCTTACACCCAGATTTGGGTGAGATGTCACACCCGTTCCACGAGTGCTATTCGAGCGATAAGATGATCAGTGTCGCATGCGACATTCTCCAGGTGGACCGGCAGATGTTGAGCATGGAGCTCCTCAATATGCTCATCAATCCTTTGACGGACTTCGAGTTGGACTGGCACAGAGATGACATCAAGCCAGAAGCCACAGAAGAGGAGGAGGCAGAACAGTTGTTGCGCTATCCATACGCAGGTACCCAGTTCAACTTGCCCTTGACAGAAGACAAGTGCCTTATTGTTGTGCCTGGATCGCACAAGAGGATCAGAACTGCAGAAGAGCGTGAGAAGACAACAGACGACAGCAAGAAGGGTTTCATCAACGGCCAGATTTTTGTCGAATTGCATCCAGGCGATATCGTTTTCTACGACAGTAACATCTTGCACAGGGCTGCGTACTCGTCGAAATCTGAGAGAATCACGCTTCACGGCTCCTACGGGCATGTGCAATACGGCAAAGTAAGAGCAAGAGGAGTACTCCAGCACGGTGTCGGCGAGTGGCTTCCTCGTCTCTCGCCCAGGACTGAAAATTTGGCTATGATGAAAGAAAAGTTGGTCATTCTAGCTAAAGAATTTGAGGGTGTTTCTTTAGGTTTTTCGTTAGATGGATAAATCTATGTATTACTTAGCTCTGTATATCGTTCAGAATGTTTGGCTGATTCGTTCCCAGCTCGTAGACTCCCTTTGTCGTTGCACCTAAAGCTATATGACCCCAGGTTTATCATCTATATATGCAGGAATTTTAGAGAGGGAGCTGAATAAAACAGCCAAGTCCCAGAGCTGACGACCAACAAGTTAAATAGATGAATACTTAGACCATGAGTACCGCAACTCATCTAAATGAAACTGAAAAAGTGTTGCCATATGGTGATGGATCTAATAAGATCTTTGGAATGGAGAATTTCGGTAATACGTGTTACTGCAATTCGATCCTCCAATGTTTGTACTATTCTGAAAACTTTAGAACAAAGTTGGTGAGCCATAAGATGACGCAACATGCTAGAAAGAACTCTGTTCAAGGAGTTAAGCCTCATCAATTCACGCTTAAATATGAACAGTTGTTGAACAAAAAAATCAAGGAACAGGGAAAACAAGTTCCCGTGTCAGCTGGAGGATCTATAGATGATCGACCCAAGTCATCACGCAAGAGCTCCATCTTTGGAATTAAGTTCAACACTACAGGGAATAACGGAGGCACGTCTGAGAGTATAAATCTGGGCGAAGAAGGAAAGAAAATTCCATATATAGTGGACGCAAAGAATTGTGAAGCTCTTTCCCTCGATCAAAGGATGAAAATCATGAGAAACAAGGATTTCCAAGATCTTCCCCTTCTTGTCACACGGCCCACAAAGTCCAACGAAACACAAGATTCTAGAGTGGACTACTCGCAGGCCTCTTCACTGCTTCTCAATGGTGATCAACCTCAGCAATCACAACCGGAAGGAACTGTCTGTTCTTCCTCGAGCTTCATCATCGTGGGCGTTCCATATCCCGAGAAGAATTTGATTGCTCCAATCAACCCTTTCAATCCGAATCCAACTTCAGATCAGAGAAAAAGATCGGCACTTATCAATGGACCAATTATAAATTTAGATACTTCTTTACAACTTCCTAGCGAACAGAGTGATGAAAATGTTCTTGTCCATGCATTAAAAGACTTGTTTGAGTGCATGGTAGAAAACAAATCAAAAATAGGTGTCGTATCACCAACTCATTTCATAACAACATTGAAAGAAAAGAACTATCTTTTCAGACAAAACAATATGCATCACGATGCTCATGAGTTTTTCAACTACTTGATAAATGAAATAATTGAGCTTTTGAACGTGGAACTAGGGGAAGCGAACAATTGGTGTAACCAGCTATTCCAAGGTATTATCACCAATGAAACAAAGTGTCTTACGTGCGAGACTGTAACATCTAAGCACGAATTTTTCTTGGATTTATCCGTTGATATACCCCCCGGAGAGAGCTCATATTCGTTGACACATTCGTTAAACAACTTCTCCAAGCTGGAGACATTGACCAACCAAGATAAGTTTTACTGTAATACATGCTCCTCGCTTCAGGAGGCCACAAAGACAATCAAGCTCAAAAAGTTACCAGAGATCTTGGTCATAAATTTCAAAAGATTCAAGTATGACGAGAGCGTTGATAAAATGGTCAAGCTCTTCGACTCAATAAGTTATCCCTTCAATTTGCGGTTGTTCAACACGACAGGAGATGACAACGATTTGTCCTTGTACTCTTTGTATGCTTTGGTGATTCACATTGGTGGCGGGCCCATGCATGGTCACTATGTTTCCATTTGCAAGATCAAGAATGGCTTGTGGTTGCTCTTCGACGATGAGACAGTGGAGTTGGTAGATGACTCCTATGTCATGAGGTTCTTCGGGAACGGGCCTGGTTTGGCTACTGCGTACATTCTCTTCTACTCCAAAAATAGTGAATCTTCAGACGAAACCGCAGACGGACAGGATTCAAACAATTTTGGATTCGATGAGAACAACTTATATCATGGTAACGAGTATGAGATTCTTCGCAATACGAACTCCTTCAACGCAGAAAGCTCAAGTAAAGCACCTGTTTCGAGAGAAAAGGAAGATCACCAAAAATCAGATCAATCATCGACCGATTCAACAGGCGTGAAAGACTTTCCCCTGGAGCAAACAAAGAAGACAAGTATGTTCAAGAAGCCCGTCAAGCCTGAACCTTTGAAGGATGATGTCCCTCCTCTGAGAACTGCCAGCATAACAAGAGATAAAGAAAAGAAGACATGGGTGGGTGGCATAATGCGCCGAGAATCCAAACAGGAACTCAACGTCGAAAGAAAACAGAGCAATGTTAGCACGGCCTCTACGGAAAAGAAGAGGAATATTTTTGGCTTCAGAAAGAAGTGAATGACGTCCTAAGCTCTATCTTGATTTGTTATAATAGAACAAGGACCAAGCTCTAGATGTCGCCTATCGCGTGAGCATCTATCACGTGAGATATCATCGATTCTGAAAAAAAAAGCTATAGTCCGTCTCCTCCGCTAAGGTATAGACTTGCCTTTGCTTCATAGAAACTGGTTATCATTCAAGACAAAGATTCCTAGCTGCTCATTCTAGCAAACAAAAGGGATATATGACTCTAAATCAACTGAAAATGCTATCTAAAGTGTCACAGAACTTAAAAACTACAGAAACCTCAAGATTAGTAACTGTGGCGGCAGGATGCTTCTGGGGTGTCGAGAAGGTCTTCACAAAGCATCTTGGAAACAAGGGCTTAGTAGACGTGAGAGTAGGGTACGCCAATGGCATTCCCTCTATCACCGACGTTACCTACGAGAAGATTTGCACTGGAAAGACCGATTTCAGCGAGGCGATCCAGGTGTCCTACGAGCCCAACGTTGTTTCCTTGAAAGAAGTCTTGGACTTTTTCTTCAGAATGCACGATCCCACTACCAAGAACGCACAGGGTCCCGATGTGGGCACCCAGTACAGATCTGCCATTTTCTTGCACGACGAATCCGAAGAGAAAATCGCACAACAGGCGAAAGAAGATGCTCAGAAGACATGGTACCCCAACCACAACATCGTGACCATCATCGAGCCTTTGAGCGTGTGGTACGATGCCGAAGAATACCACCAAAAATACTTGACAAAGAACCCTACAGGATACGAGTGTCCCTCTCACTTTCTCAGAACCAAACCAAAGATCTGAACCATACAGGAAATGAGATTGCTCTTCAGTCGTGTTAGCTTTCTTCGGGATGATTATGCTGATCGAGACATCGGCTACCCTTCTATGACGGTACATCCTTCTATGACGGTACATCCTTCTATGACGGTACAACTGATCGCCAGAGTCTCGCTAATAGCGTTTCATGGCTTTTGTTCTGCGTATACGTTTATGACCTGATTACAACGTTTGATCACCGAACGTCAACATCTCATACTTACGACGGTTCGACCGATAGTCGTTAGGTGTTATTTATGAATGTACTATTTTAATACAATTAACAGCTGTAATAGTTTTTTTCAAAGTGGCGGTGTGGTGACAACAACCATGCGAATAGATAAACGTCTCAACTGAACCTAAGCCAGTATATATAGCTAAGCAGCGTCCGTTGATGTTCTTCGAATGAAAAAAAATCAAGTACGCGTGTAGAGTCAAATTATTTGATAAAATTGAAATATTTCGAGAGGCTCTATTCCTTCAGCAATAATAGATATTGAATTGAGCTAGTATGTCATTGTGGGTAGATAAATATAGGCCAAAAACACTAAGCAACCTATCTTTTCACCCTTCGATCACACAGAACTTAAAGGCGCTCTCGAAGTCGGGAGATTTTCCTCACCTCTTGATATACGGACCCAATGGAAGTGGTAAGAAGACCCGAATTTACAGTACTCTACACGAGATTTATGGGCCTCTGGTGAACAAGTTGAAGATTGATGTCAAGACTTTTGTCACCTCGTCAAACAGGAAGTTGGAATGTAATGTTTTGAGTTCTCCGTATCACTTGGAGATCACACCGTCCGACATGGGGAATAACGATAGGGTCGTGATACAAGATCTATTGAAGGAGGTTGCGTCTACCGAGCAGGTTGATTTTACCAGTAACAACTCGAAGTCCAAGCATCGATTCAAGATCGTCGTGATAAACGAGGCAGACACGTTGAGCAGAGACGCCCAGGCTGCATTGAGAAGAACCATGGAGAAATACTCTTCGAACATTAGATTGATATTGGTCTGCAATACTATTTCAAACGTCATCCCACCAATAAAATCTAGAACGCTACTTTTCAGGATACCTAGCCCCACTACAGATGAAGTCTCTTCCATATTGTACGAAATAGCTACAAAAGAAGCTGTGAAATTCAACACCAACAGTGAAAGTGAAATCAAGTCCCATCTTTCTCGGATTTCGTCGATGTCAGACAACAACTTGCGAAGAGCCTTATTGAGCTTCGAAACAATTTCAATGCAGAATGAAACAATCAAAGTTGAATCTGACTTGAACACTTTGACATTGGATTGGGAGGTCATAATAAAGAAAATGTCAGATACGATCACCAACTCGAGAACTGTAGCCACGCTAGCAAAAATCAGGGTGGTGCTATATGAGCTTTTGGCTCATTGCATCCCTCCACGTTTAATATTGAAAACACTTTTGTTCAATTTGATAAGTACAGCATCTAGCGACAAGGCAATAGACGGATTGGTCGAAACGGCCTCGGTTTTTGATGAGAGATTGAGTTTGGGATCGAAAAGCATTTTCCATTTGGAAGGTTTCGTTGCCAAATCGATGGTGGTGCTCGAAGACTAGACGGTTCATGCTCTAAAGCCCTGGATGTATTCATACGTGAACAAAATAACACTTGGCTTAATCCAGCAAACAGAATGTGCGTTTCCAAGATACATAAGGGGCCTGCGATGCTGCTGAATCACGCATCAAAGGTGAAGCATGATATTTTCCATATGAATTGTTTGTCTCATAATTATATGACAAACAAAGCAATGACGACTGATGTAGTTGGACTTTGTCTCTTGCTTGGGTCCTTATATATACCACTCTTTCATTACATATCCATCAAAAATCAAATTCGGTTCCAAATACGTCAAGCCTAAAAAAAAAAGTGTACGACCCAAGGATATGCGCAAATTGAATATCAAATGTATTTGAAACGCTGCTCTTATTGACTGATAAGCTGTATTGACATATTATATCTTCGCAAATGGACTACGTGAAAAAAGCAATATGGGGAGAGGATCCCAAAGAACAGGTAAGTGATTCGCAATCAACTGTGGCCAGACATTACTGACGATTTTAGATGAGGAAGATAAACCAACTTCTTCGTAAGAATAAAAGAGAACTAGATAGATCGATCAATCAATTAGCCCCTCTAAAGAAGAAAACCGAGAGCCTCATCAAGGCATCTGCTAAGAAGAATGATTTGAAAAGCGCAAAGATATATGCCAAAGAATTGATCAACATTAACAAACAGCATTCGAAACTATATACTTCGAGGACGAAGGTGGATTCTATAACGATGGCAGTCAATGAACAATGGCAGATGCAAAAGTTAACGCATTCTATACTGTCTCTGACTGCGATAATGAAAGACGTCAATCTGTTGGTTCACCTAGGAGCAATATCAGGTACTATGCAAGAGCTCTCGAGGGAATTGATGAAGGCAGGTATCATCAACGAGATGATGGACGACATGGTGGACTTAGATATGGAAGACGACGAATTGGAAGACGAGTCAAACGAAGAGGTCAACAAAATTATTCAAAACTTGACGGAGGACAGGTTATCCAAGATCAATACCGCCACTCCTTCAAATAAGATTGAATCTGAACCTGAACCTGAACCAGCAGAGTCGAATACTGTTGAATTGCATGATGAAGAAGACCAAGAAGCTCTTGACGAGATGAGGAATAGGCTTAGAGCTCTACAGGAGTGATCAATAAGGTTGTATATTATTATAAATATGACATTAAAGTTCAAAAGATAGAAATCAAAAGAGACAAAGCTAACCAAAATGTAACAGCATGTCTACTGGTTCCAACAGAATTTTCGCAAAATATAGTCGCGTTGTTTGCATTGTAATCTGTTGCGTTAGATGGCTTTTTAACCCTAATTTTCTTGACGATTTTTCTTTTGGGACGGTTAGAGTTAGACACGTTCTCCTGGTGTTCCAAATTCAAACTCTGTTGCTCAAAAGCTTCAGATGGTTCAACAACCCTATCCTCTTGTTGTACAATCTTAAACAAACCACCGGTATTGTTATGTGCTGGCGACAAAAGGATTTTGGATGCAATTTGCACTCTTTCACGGGCTTCTGGTGCCGGCATATCGGTACTAAAAGGCCAGAACCAAAAACCTTTGCAATTTTCATCTTCATCTACTTCTTCATCTTTATCGATATTGAAATAGATACCAGCGTGAATTCCCTTGTTACTATTGGTAGTAGTGGAGCTTGATGACTTCTTCTTCTTGATGTTCTGTATACTTCCAGTAATCTCAGACAAGTCTGTGCCTTGCTCATTCGACTCCGAATTGGACTCTTCGCTGTCAGATAAAGCATCCGCATTGTTGTCAGCCAACTCTGATTCCTGGATGCCCTCGAATTGGTCGTCGGATTCTGCATTCACATCCCCAAGGCTTTCCTCGTCTGAAATGCTCATTTCCATTTGCAGACTAGTTCCTTCCTCCTTTTCCTTCCAAGCTTCTTTGTTCACTTCATCACCCTCCTTCGTTCCATCTTCTTCATTGCTTACATTCTCAAAATCTACGTTCTTTTGTTCCACTGATTTTCCGTAGACACTGTCGTTTTCGATATCACTTTTATTGTTCAACATGTTGACAGCCTCATCATAGATGTCGTCCAATATCTGTCCTTCAGGCAAGCTTTCTAATGTCTCCTTTATTGCTTCCGCTGAAAGGTTTTGACTCTTGGCTTCAAAGCTCTTGCTCAGATCAATAAAGTCCACAATCCGATTGAAGAAGTCGTACTCTTTCAAGTCTGTCTTTTCAATTTCACTGGTATTCTCCTCTGATTTTACACCACTGCTCATAGCAGCTATGGCGATGAGCGATGGTAACGCTAGTCTCATTCCTTCTCTCAATGGTCTGCTGTATTGTAATAAGTATCTGATATTAAAGAGCTTGTTAGTTTACAAAGTTGCAAAATGTAGCACTTGAAAAATCACAAATGTAATTTTCTCTAAATAGGGCATACTTTTGTACAAATCCAGTATCGACAGTGCACAATAATCTGGCACAACATGGAGATAGAAATACCAAAACTTAGTGTTTTACTATGTAATGTGACTTTCTGTCACTTTCTGTAATCATAAATATGAACGATGGAACATAAAACCCTCGTAGAAGTGAATTAAGTTCACGTTTAGTCATCGAAGTGCACGCACATCACTAAAAACTGAGGAACAAAGGCTCTTGGAGCTGAATTTTGCAAGAGTCCACTACTTTCGAGTCCAACAGACTCAAACCATCTGCGATGCGCTTCTTTTGATCCTCCGTAGCCACATAAGGATACTGTTTCTCGCTATCTCCATTAATGCTGGCTATCGAGTGCGAGAGATTGGAGACATTCTGGAGCGAGTGATTGCTGTTCGAGATATTGGGTGCTATGCTGAGACTTCCGCCGTTGTTGTTGTTCAAGAAAGTCGATACGTCTATGAGGCTATTCGATAAGTCGTTCACTATGACGTTGAGTTCCTTCTGTCGCTCCTGCTGCTTCAAAAGCTCCTCCTCTTGTACATAGTCGTTTGCAAACTGCTCGTTCCGTAATAGAGACGTCTGCTCGTTCAATTCGTCGTCGTACCGGTCGTCATATCGCAAACAGGACAAGCAAGCTCCCATACTAGCGATGTATTCGTACTATTCTTCTTCAACAAGCAATTTTCTTTTTTGGGCTAGATGAATGTCTCAAAACGACATTTTTGTTTACGTTCTCTTATCGAAAGGATTAACGGAACCATCTTATGTATACAGTATAATGACTAACCACACTTACTAGCATTCCACCTTCCTCCAGTCAGCACAACGATGTTCACAGAAGCGTTATGAAGCATCTTGCATAACTGTCGTACCGCAAGTCAAATGGTCAGTTTGTCATGCTACCGTGATTTAATGCATGGCACCACCATATATGTTGCATACATAGGGAGAGCCTAGGTGGTTGCTGTCACCGCTGTGCCATGCACCGAAATACGATTGATAACCAGATACGTGGTTGATGCTGATGTGGTCTTATGGATATTTGCCCAATCAGTTTTTCCGTGATCCTCGGGCAACCTATCGAGAAATAGCGTGTGCCATAGGCTTGAATTTCTTTTACTTATCTAAGATTACAAAAGCACGGTTTCATGTCAGTGCAACAATCTACCACGGTTGAAAGGCTGACGGAACTATATGACTGGATAACGCGCACTGCTTACTACCTGTAGACTATATATATACTTGTATAGAACCAATACCATTTGCTACTGGAGCTTTTTTTGGAGATCATCTCAAATCGATACCTCAGTGGTTCCATGATGAATATTTAAGGTTATCTGTGCAACATATTTGGCTAAGATCAAGACTACAGTATGTTTTTCTTCCACCTACCGATTGAAATCATAGATCTAACGCTCTCATATCTCGCGGAGAATGAGTTGGTCGAGCTCTTCGATCTTTATCATTTGAGATCGGAGAACGATCCTTATCTTAAAATGCAACATATGGCACTCAAAGCAAAGCTATCGAAGAATAACATATTAATATCAAACTGTCCAGACGTAGTACCCCAAAGGCATTATCTCTCTTTTGAGGAAATCAGTTATTTGATAAAGCATAGGATAGTGATAAAGCCAAAGAGATTTTCTTTCCACCTTGATTACATGAACGATGATAGAGATATCGCACGCTACATGGATCAGTTTTTGCAATACTTAGAGTACTTCAAGATCTGTTCGAGCAACATCAATATCTTTGTCGGGCTCTTCGGCATCCGGGTTATCGATGATGACTGTGTCCAGCTCTTGGCACCCTTATTTATGAACTTTAATGTTGACTGCTTCAGCTTAAAATACAATCCTGGCCACGGGTTGGGTGCGTCCAATTCGTCCCGAGGAATGATTCTGTTGGACAAGTTTTCCATGAGCTCCTTGAAAATCAACTTGCTAAGCTCAAGCAGTCTTCTCATGCACATGTCAAGTGACGGGGGGTGTTTCTTTTGCAATAAGTTGGAGGTTTTGGATCTATCGTTCAATGCGATAAACGATATGATCCTATCAGGTATTAAATTTCCACAGCTGTTGAAGCACTTGTGCTTGTCTAACAATAATATACACAGAATATCTGACTTTCAATCAGTATTCCGACATCTCACAAATCTAGAAACGCTTGATCTATCCAACAATAATATAATATCCTTGGATTTGGATCATAGATTAGATTATTTGAGACTCCGAAGCTTGAACGTCTCTGGGAACCTAATACAATGCTTGGAATTTTTGAATAGGCCTGTTTGCAGCAGTCTAATAGAGATCAATGCTTCAAGAAACATGATATCCCAATTACTGAAATTTCCCGACTCTGTGAAGCTGATAAACCTCTGCGGGAATACGTTGGCCCAGGCAATAGATTTCAAGTATTTCCCATACGAATTGGAAAGGCTAGACCTATCTTCTTGTGGGTTGGATTTCGGATGGAACCACTCAGCAAGCAACGTCTTCATCACTAACCTAGTTAAGTCATTACCCTACGTAGATGTGCTTGAACTCGACGGAAGCAAGTTTAAACTCGATTGTGATGTTTCAATTAGGACTATATAGATATAAGTTTAATGACACAATCTGCAACATAAATACCCGTGCTAGAATAACTTTTTCTCCTTAACCATTCCAGGCACTGCTTGTTATCCGTTATGTCTACATCGTTGTCATGTCTTGCCTTTGAGACACTCTACAACAAGTTGCTGCCTTCCAGCAAACCTGTTCTGTTATCAACTTACCTAGCGACTAATGAGGAATCGCTTGATGGGTTTCCCGATGAATCGCCGCTATTCATCACCTGGAACAAGAATGACAATTTGAGAGGTTGTATAGGTACGTTCAGCTCGTTACCCATAGACATTGGTATACCCAGATTCTCAATTACCTCTGCTTTCCACGATTCAAGATTCCCTCAAATAAAGAGGAACGAGTTAGAGCAATTGAGTGTATCCATCACTCTCTTAGACAAGTTCACTCCTATCAGCGACTGTGAGGATTGGGTGATTGGGGATCATGGTTTGAAAGTAGCATTCAATTATAAAGATGAATACTTTTCGGGCACCTTTTTACCGGTGGTTGCAGAGGAACAGGGTTGGGATAAGCTCACCACATTATACTACCTTTTAAAAAAATCTGACTTCAACTCGATTCCTATGAAGAAGGTCAAGGAGTTTTACAATGACGGTATCAGCCAGGGATGGCTCGAGTTAGAAAGATATGATGGTTTGAAGTCATCCTTGAGTTACGAAGAATTTAATGAGATCAGAAGTTCAATATAGCTTGAATAGCAATGAATGTATTCAGTTGTCAAGAATCTATTGAGAGATATAAATATGAAACTGAACGGTGACTGTACTCTAACATTAATCTATCTATGAAAAACTGTAACCAATGAACGAAGTAATATACCACTTAAGGTTGGGATTGTGAGGTTATCATCAATATCGAAAACAGAGATAACCTCCGATAAACATGAAACAAGGCCACTCATGATACAGTAAACCTCAAAATTCAAGTAGGAGGTATTTGGGCTGTAGAATATGTCTCCTGGGTTGTCCACAACAGCAGTGTAGTGGGGTATCATATATCCGTAGAACACGCGAGTGACCAAGTAAGCTAGTATGAAATTGGCACCGACCCCTGCCAACGACTTTCCTTGTCTGACCTTAGGCGTAAGGTAACCGAACTCTCTACCTGCCATTGATGCTATCGTATCACCCCAGCTCAAGAAGATATTACAAATAACGACAAGATCTTTGGGCAAGAAAAGCAAAGTGAGAAGTACACCTAAAGCATAAAATGAGGTGCCGTTGAATTGCTCGGTCTCGTTCTCTCTCATCATGAAGCCATAGTACTTTACAAACCTCTTGTTGATGCTTGGTGACTTGAAGCGTATGATGTCCTGTGTGAAGCATAAAGCCGTGATTAATGCTAGTGGCTTCACTAGCTGTCTTGGATCATAGCCCGATACATAAAGCCAGACCGTGAAAAAGCCTGTGGCCGAATGAAATGCCTTTCTAGATACTTCATGCTTCTCGTAAAATGTCTTTGTCTTCTTGTCCTTAGGCTCCTCCTTCACTACCTTGTGTTCGTCGTCCTGATATTCAATAACTCCCTCGTTCATGGTCATCAGAGATCCATCGTCATTGCTCGTATTATCTGTGGAAGAATCGTACACAAAATCATCTTTCTTTGCCTCTCTCAATCTTCCATTAAGTCTGCTCCTGGTCGCTTGGTCTCCCAACTCACCAGTACTAATCATTTGTTCCTGTCGCAATAGATATGAAATCTTTTAATTCATTCTTTTTGTTGGCTTTTATCGAGTGTTGTCACTCCGCAAACCGGTCGCATCCATGTGCATACAATTCGGTTGATGAAATTTGTCCCAAAAAGGAAGTCTTATAAGATGAGACGTTTAACTCTTGAAGCTTTTGACCTGATGAACATCAGGCATTGACAGGCTCAGCGTGCATCGGTCTCAATCGATAGATGGCCGAGAAGCCAAATAGAAACGATGTTGAAAAGTGATCAATCGATATTCAAATTGACATGTTGCATGGTTATTGTGATCCATCGATTAGAATTGCCAAGCCCGTTGAGATAAGATCTCTACGACTGTGAGATTCTAGGTTGATGTTGAACTTACATTTTTATTCCAGGTTCACCTGTGTAATTCTACAATTAGAGGCCTAAAGAAGTACTCGTTGAAGCAGGGTTGCTGAGATTATTAACAATGCTGACTATCTAGCACAAGTCATGGATTGAATCGTCTATAAAGCATACCTAAATCCTCTGTTTTCGAAATCTGTTAATCCTTTCATACCGTCTATAACAGCACGATGAGCCAATTCTTCCGCATCCCCACTTTGCTCTTTATCTCTCTTTCGATTTCTGTTGACCATCAATAGCCAGTAAGCAATTGCAAGCGCCATAGTGCCCAGGTAGCAAACGATCAAGCCCACCATGGCACTTGGGTACTTGGGCGATTCTCTGGTGAAGAATATGTTAGCCCCGACGATGTTGCCGGCAGCGTAAAACATGAACCACAATCCATTTGCAACTGTCTTCTTGGTGTGACCTCCTACATTACACGTCAATAGAATCCACGATAAGATCACTGGCCCACCGACAATGAATTGTAGCCACGTACATCCAACCAATGCCCATCTATGGTCTAAGCTAATAAGCCTGATACCAATCAAACCTGCCAAGCCAGGCACACAGACGAGAACAAGTGTTATACATCTGATGTTCTTGACCATAATTGTGACAATTCCAGCAGAGAAAACAACAACAAGTTCAAAAGCACCAGTAGGTAGCTGTAACGCTGTTGCATTTATCCCACTGAAGCCGAAACCTAATAACAAAGAGGAAGAAAAATTAGACACTCCACCATTGATAACTCCACATGCCAATCCAATAAGAACATTGAACCATACACCCAAATCACTGATAGCTTCAAGAACTTGATGCTTTTTGAATCTTGTATCCTTGATACCCATGTTATTCCTAGACACTCTCTCAACCAATATTGATCTCTCCTCTTCCGTCAAGAACTTGGCATGTGCTGGCGAGTCGGGACAAAAAATCAAGAAGATTATTGACCATACAAAGTTGATCAACCCGATAGTCAAGAAAATGAGTTTCCAAGAGGCCAATGAAGATTCAGTGGCATGGCCCAAGCCGAATCCAAGTAAAGCACCTACCATAGTAGCTATTCCATTACACGACAAGAATGCACACATTCTGAATGGCTGATCATCTCTTGTATAAAACATTGAGCATATCATCATACACGAAGGCGATATACCAGCTTCAAACATTCCCAATATAAATCTGACAGCAAGTATACCTCCATAGTTCTTACATCCTATGTGTGCTACCAATATCACTGCCCATATGGTGATCATAGATCCTGTGAATTTTGCAACTGGGACCTTTTGAATGATATAGTTGGAAGGGAGGGCCCAAAACATGTATCCGAAATTAAATATTGCAGCCACCCACGAAAACCTCTGGCCCACTAACCCCAAATCCTCATTGAGTGAGTAAGCAGAGGCATAATTGAGTGAAAGTTTATCAAGAAATTGCAAAACGTAGGTGACACACAATATCGGTAAGAGTCGCTTATCTACCTTGAGTCTAATAGCCTTGAACCTGTCTTCGATCTCCTGCTCGGTGAACTGGTGTGCTTGATCCAACAAATCAATCCCTATGACCTTGTCTGTTCCAACCTCTTTACGTAGGGAGTTGCTTATAGACGTCACTGCGTCCACAACTTTTTCCAGCCCCACTGCATACTTTTCGTTATCCACGCTCACGCTTCGTTCGGGTTTCACTTCCAGGTCAACCACCATCCTATCAAAGTCTTATTTGCAAATTTCGAATAGCAAACTCAATCAATGTCTTGTAATTCACGATATATACTTGGCTCTTCGCGATTATCTGATTCTATCTCCGCTCTCAATCCATCCAACGGATCGACGATAAGCACAATTTGGAAATTTGCGACCTGCGAAGACGTATGCATCATTTTGAACAAAGGTTATCTTTCGATCGAGCGATAAGAGATGTTAAGCGATGGCCCTTCACTCCTCTAGTCACCACACAATACTGATTCCTAATGAAGCAAAACATGTGAGTTAAGAGCGAAAGTGTAGCAATATCTTCAAAACAGGTAAGCCGGGGGGGGGGGGTGCAAATCTATAACGGGATTTCGAGACATTCATGGTCTGGAACGCAAAACCAAGAAATTCCGATCTCAGTCTCTTCAACACACCAAAGATATCAGATAGTAGAGCCCAAACGTGTGATTCTCTTGATAAAGATGGTTAAACAAGATGCATTCGCTGTAGAGCAGTTTATGGATAGATATGAAAATGACATTGAGGCTAACATGGGGGAGACCTGCTGCCTGTCGATTTCCTTCGATGATTTGATCGAGATGGTGGCACATGAATCAGATGTAGACAGAGAAGCGTTGAAAGCCCGATTGGTGGACGGCATAATGCTGAAACGGATGGCCTACTCGTGGATCAAAGGGTCTGGAGAGCTAAAAGAAGCAATTGCGTCCGTCTACAACAAAAGAATCGATGGTGGAGATCAAGTCGCTAGTAAGAATATCGTAGTCACCAATGGGGCTATTGGGGCAAATTTCTTGTTGTTCTACACTTTAGTAGATGTGGATGATCATGTTATTGTTGTGAGTCCAAGCTACCAACAGCTATCATCCGTGCCAGGTGTTTTCAGTGGTAAGTCGTCAAATGTTGAACCTCTCTTTCTCAAAGAGTCCAACAAATACATTCCCGATGTCGAAGAGATAGAGAAAATGATTCAACCAGGCAAGACAAAGCTATTAGTTATCAACAATCCTAACAATCCTACGGGTGCTGTGATTCCGAATGGGGTTCTACACGATATTGTTGAGCTTTGCAAGAAACACGATATGTACGTCCTCTGTGATGAGGTTTATTATCCCTTGCATCATTCCACAGATAAACCACCCAAATCAATTATCCAATTTGGTTACAAGAAAGCGATATCTTCGTCCTCTGTGTCCAAAGCCTTTTCGATGGCAGGATTGAGATTGGGATGGTTCATTTCTTATGATGAAGACCTCATCGAACAATCCTTTCAAAAAAGAGATTACAATACTATATCTGTTTCAATGGTAGATGACATGCTAGCAACGTTTCTTCTTGAAAATAGTGACATAGTTCTTCGCCGCAACTACAACCTCTGCACTGAAAATTTGAAACTAGTTGATAGATTTGCCGAGTCTTCTAATGGATTGGTCTCGTGGGTTCGGCCACAAGGAGGTACAACGGCGTTCCTCAAAATAAACGTACCAGGAATTGATACTAATCAGTTATGCTGTGAGCTAGCTGAGAAGTATAAATGCTTATTGGTACCAGGTGAGGTTTTCGGTCCATATGCTGGATACGTGAGACTTGGCTTTGCCAACTCACCGATTGATTTAAAAAAAGGACTAAAAATATTGGAAACAGTACTAAAAAAGAAATACCCAACGAACTGAAACATGATCGGCACTCCCAAAGACACGTATTTATTTGGATACACTGGAGACAATAATGTGCTACAGTTAAGACTTTAATAAAAATCCCAATATAAAAAGTTTATTGATCTTGAAATTTGGCAAAAAATACTTAAAATGTGCTTCCACGAAGAAATTCTACATCTCTTCATCAGAATAAGATTCTTCCTTCAACTGAACGTCTTGTCGTTTCGAGTTCAAGAGGAAATCTACTAACAAAAGTATTGCTGCAACGAACTCCATGGTCGTACTCATGCAATACTCGGTGACTAAGAAATATGTTTTCAATCCCTCATGGCTTTCGTAATTGGTAAACAAGAAGTAATTCATCCTGTCAATGAAGATCGAAAGAACGCCGTACACTCCTCTCACTATCAAAAACGGACAACAAGCAAGGGCAATGTACAAACTCGGATGCCTTGTACGTTCTTTGAGCAAGATATACAATAGCATGACCACAATCATAGCAGTCATTGCCAAAAACATTGCCTGGCCTGTAGATCTCAATGCCTTGGATGTCTGAACTTTACCGACTCCTCGGGCGTAATCCTCAGCTTTAACCGATGTGAGCATTGTTCCACCCACAATGATCATCACATTGGCTACTACTAACAATTGGTGAAAAAGATCTCTGAATTTATAACCCAGTTTCCAGTCAGGTTTCTCACGAGGCATCGCAGGCCTTCCAACTCCATCCCACAAGTTATTGTCCAACCAACTATAGCCATTTGACTTTCGCTGTATTTTGGCAATAAGGTGGAAAACTGCAAGAATCAAGATGAAATAGCCCTCTGCACCAAGCACCAAGTATGCAATCAACCATCTATAATGAGTAATACCCTCATATGCAAATCCTATCCCAGATATCTGTGCACCCAATCTGACAAGCCCAAATACTAGAAGATTAGTATATAGACTGAGGCATCCATTTTTGGACACTACCACGATGGCCATGACCGTATAAATCACGTAAAACGCTAGAAATATCGACGCCGCGATTCCTTCTTGTTCGTATAAGAAACCCATTTTTCTCTTTTTGATTTGGAGTGATTTGTATTGTCCATATCTGATTCCTAGAGACCACTGCCGCTTCTTATATATGGTGATAGTTCTCCACTACTGGAGTGCTTATATAAGCCGACTGGCTAATCGTAAGTGCCTCTCTATATCGATACAAGTTACGAGAGCCTGCAGCTGTTGTGCCGCCGCGCCGATAACCGTGCAACAGTTTGGCTAACCTCAGCCGCAGTAATCAGAACAATTGCTTTATGCACAGCTTTCACGAGTCGTATGCATGGACCGCAGTGACTCTCGATGACCATGATACCAGGACACCCATAGTTGCGACCTTGATCGCGTACCTTACAATAACACCTGTCACGGCTATGGCTGCAATTATTGCTGCGGCCATGGCTACGGCGATGACAGAGATTAAGCTACTGGAAGCAGACTGGATTGCGAACTTTTTGACTGCACTATTACGGCCACGACAACAGCCACGACTTGGATCGGACTCTCACCACTGCGACCCATCTGCTATGTTTGCGACCAGGCTAGTGCGACTGAGCCAGGTCAATTGTGACTTCAGGAGAACTACTGCAAGGACCATCAAGTTGTGACACTGCCAATTCTACAAGCCGCAATGTCGAGTCAGGTAACTGACCGTAATAATTCACATTGATGTTTGACAAGATGAATGTCGGCACAAGGCCGGCTGTCTAGGAGGGATCCATATTGACGGGAGTAGACCATACAGGTCCTGATAATGCACACCAGCACCTTTTAGAGCAGTAACTGAGAGAATGCTGTATTTCGCGTGCATCGTGGTGCCGTATAGGATAACAGAATAGGTCATCGTACCCTATACCAAACAAGGGCAGTGCCTTAACACCCACTGGTTTATGTTCCCAAGGAGGCTTGACAATCGCTCGCCCCATGCATGGAAAAGGCTGCATCGAAAGCCGGGTAAATCAAGCAGTATACATTTGAAGTGGCAGTGAACGTAACACAGGCTAACGTTGTAGACAGTCAAGTGATTGAATGACTTGTCTTGGCGCAGTAAGCGATACATGGAAAGACGTAGCTCTTGTATGTTGCCAAGGTCGTAAAATTGAAGCGAATATCAGCAAATACTTAGGGGTGTACGTGTATACCAATTAGCTGAGGAAGAACGATGTAGGTCGGCCGAAATCGCAATGTGCTTTCACAACAACCGCGAGTGTGAGGGCGTTGATTTGAACGAGGTGGTGCCGGCGGGCTGTCCACAGGTTGGTTGGCAATTGCACTGGTGGCATCTCGCTCCTGTGCAACAGCAGATGGAGTGGAGGGCTTTGATAGTGCCTCCACAGTGTGTATCTAGCGGGGCGCAACACTACATTGAGGCGACTCAACATTCTGAGAATTTAAGGTCTACAAATCGTTTTCCCCTGTATCTGACTGGTTGGTAGCGGTTATAAGCTGTTATAAGCTGTTATTTCCGTTCGGATAGTTAGTGTGCTGCACTGAGCACTAGCGGCACCAGGTCAACTTTACGTAGCCTTGCATCCAAAGTCGGCAATCTCGATCATTGTATCCCAAACTTGGGTCTACCATCTACACATTGTAACCGTTCATTGCTCTAACGATTAGCATTAGGTTAATATACTGCATGTACCAGGGATTCGCGATCTGACCCTTTTTGGCTGACCGGCTTAGATGCTTCACCGGAGACGATATGAAAGTAACAAAGACAAGGTAATGCTCATTCGAGGGTCATGATCAGTCGTCGATTCGAATGCTTTGAGTCTTCAGCCACTTTGTTGCCTTGTCTTCTTGCGTTCTTTCCTCTTTGCTATGCTAAATGAGAAGAATTGGCAATATTAGAGTCGCTTTCGACAGATCGGTTGGCTGTGATTTCTGCCTTGCGTAATAGAGCAATGCAGCAGCTTACAAAATAGCGTTTAACGTGGGCAAAACTACCATTGGGCTGGTGTCTCGCAATATATCGAGCTGGATCAATCCTGACGAGTTCTGCGACACAGTCAATGGAATATGGGGTACTATATGGAGGATTTTTTGTAGTCATATTCAAATCATCTTTGGAAAATTCTACACTGTTAAGCAATCCTAGAAATGTCATCTGTACCAAGTAGTTTCAAAGCTCAAATCAACCAAGGTGTGCCTACAAGCTCCAAGGCACGTCCTGATCCGTTGCCCGAAGGGAAAAAGATAGCACCCAACAAGAAATCACCTTGTTCGTTTGATACTTCTTTCGCCGATGCTGCTACCAAATCACCTGTAGGTGGACGTAACGCTGAAACTGCGTCTGCTTTTGATGAAATAGAGAAGGCTTTGGATGAAGGTGATTATTCCTCTGCCATTCGTTCTCTTTGGTACCTCAAATTGTCCACTTTCTACAACGAGGATTCTGCAAACGTGTGGGCATACATTGCGTTCGCTTTTGCTCACTTAGGATTCACCGATCATGTTCAATTTTCCTTTAAAAAGATCAGAGAGACTGGATTGGAGCAAAGCGTCATCAAACCAGAGGTGATGGTCAAGTTAAAGAACCTTTAAGATGTTTCGACTGTTAAGCTTGATGCGATGTAGTAATGTGATTGGATGTTTCTACAAGGCTCGAATATGTCCGGTTGTCAATGTGATGACTAGAGCATGTTTATTGCGTCTCAGAAAACTCTACCATACGTTGGAGTTTGAAAACACAATATGAAATATAAAGACGTATATCGTGCTAAATAAATAAGAACCTTAAATTCATCACTGAATACTTCACATTGAAGAAAAAAAATCAACTTAATATCCGCTTAACCTGCGTACTTGGATCTAGCTCTCAATTTGGGACCGTAGAAATAGAATGTAATAGGAATCAAAATCATAACAGCAGCGATGATAGCCAAAACTGTTGAACCCCATCCAACGGGGAATTTTTCACTACCCAAGTTATTGTAGAGCGCTCTTCCAAACAACGGAAATGCACCGGCCAGGGCCGATCTGAACAACGTATTTCCAGCGAATACAGACGCTAAGTATCTCCAGAATGAGAAACTCAAGTAGTTGAAAAGCGTTTGAAATATGAGGAAACCACCTGAAGCAAAAATTGCACCCCCAAAAAGAGGACCTATCCAATGAATGTCCGGACTTGATGACCATCCAAATATCAATAATCCTATAGGCATTAATATTGCACCGACCATTGATGCCTTCAAGAACAATTCTGGTTCCACTGAGTCACCTCTCATAATTCTTTTGGTGAATACTTGGAGCACGAAGGGAACATAAAGCCCAGCACCCACGACAACTCCAATCAAAATACTAACATAACTCACTCCCATTTCCACCAATGTGAAATGATGAACTTCAAGGAAGACGATGGGGAAAGCTTCAAACCACAAGTACATGATCGAATAAACCAAACCAATATATATATCGATCAATAAAACCACCGGTTCTGAGATCATGACCTCAATTGGCCTCCAAAGCGTTTCAATTGCTACCTGCTTCCAGTGTTTCTCCCTGTTGTCAACTTCTCCTTGACTTACAATTGATGTAATTTTCGTGACTCCTCTGAGTCTCTTTGCTTTTCTGTATAAGATCGTTTGCGACGAAGTCTCAGGCATGAAAAAGAGTAAGACTAAGGATGCAGCTCCAGATATAATCAACAATATCCAAAAAGTCCATCTCCATCCACTAGCAACTGTCATTGCAGAACCTAATAAAGGACCCAATGAGGGACCGCCCATGGCAGCAATTGACCATGCTGCTATGCCTACTGGAACGTAGGGTATCGTAATAATATCTGCAACTGATGCACCACCAGTGGACAAAATTGGAGACGCAAAGAAACCAGTGATGAATCTCAATATACACAAACCAGCAATGTTGTGCACCAATGCTATCGGGATCTGTAAGATCACGAAAAGAAAAAGGGTTGCAATGTATATATTTGTTCTCCCAAATTCAGCATTCTCCGATAATGGCGAAAAAATCATGGGACCGATAGCATATCCAAACACGAACATGGACAAGGGAAGCATAGCTACTGTCATCCCTATTCCAAATTCCTCCATGAGTTCGTCTACACCCGGCGTGTAAATGGACGATCCCATATATACCGATACTGTGAGCAAACATATCAAGAGTATAAATATGACTTTTTGCGCCATAGGCCAGTTGTATGGGTTTTCTGGATCATCATCACCATCCCAACTTACTATTATCTCCTTCAGTTTCCCAGTGGCATCACTCAGGGATTCGGACTTCTCAGCTTCCTGCTTCTCGTATGACTTTTCAGTGTACTGGTCTGGAATAACATAATCAGACTGTTCTTCCTTATAGTTAAAGTATTTGTGTCCAGAAAAATGGTACACTGTTCTTCCAAAGAAGGCAGTCTTTACGAAATCGTATAGCATTGATGCAGCCAATTTCTACTAATGAGAAGTCCATTTTTTACTTGGCATCTCATTGCTCTTATAAGCCTGTAATCCTGGCATTGGTTTTGAGAATGTATACGGTCGGCGACGGTAAATGAGCCGTCTACCCTATTGAAAATTGAGGGATAGAAGGCTTGATTTCCGTCTGCTTGCTAATTTACGGTCATAAACTTGGACCGGAAACCAGGCTTATGTTTACGACCTCTGTGTGAAATTTCCGCTTCTCCATTGTATTCGAGGCCCTCGCCAACAAGAATGGTCGATAATTGCATATAAAAATGATCGACAGTCACATCTACTAATGACCGTCAGCCTTCGACAAGTTTTTGCGCCTTTCGACTGTACCGTTTCTGTCTATGCGTGATTCGTTTTTGCATTTCCATTTTTATCGACATTTGCTACCAAAGTCAGTGTTATCATCCGTGGTGATAAATGTGTCCAGCTCCTTCATTGGGTTATCCTGATAATCAGCAGCTTGAGCATCTCTCACAAAATTATCAATTGTCATCGACAAATGATGTGTACGTATAGGCGATCGATGATTCATATCTTGTCGTCCGTCGAGGGGGTGGCTAAACAACCTCCATTCTTCAATGGTTAGTCCTGATGGATAACTTCCCAATAGGTTAAGAGTTACGGTGTTCATGTCAGCCGTGCATATTTCGTCTTTGTGACACATACCGATATATACAGTAGGCGAGACCGTGTTGAAAAGTTACAAAGCGAGCCACAATGTCACACTCAGCTCACACCTCAAGCACTTTAAAGTCAGGACATATATGCTGTTCGAGTCGCAGACGTACATTTTTGTGCGCTTATGAGGTGCACTAGCTTTAGATAGATGGATTTCGTCGGCCACCACTGTCACTATACATATAAAGTATGATTACTGGTGATCAAAATTGTGGTCGCACTGAGGCTCACGATTGCGAAATAATCGATCTTAGTATTGTAATGGAGATCTGATGTAGTATTTAAGAGGAGATCGACTGATTTTGTCGTTGAATACTCCTTTTCATCAAGATGACCCTAAGAGACTCCAAGGATACCAGTGTATCGTTGAATACACAGGAAGTGAGCTGGGCAGAGCGTCCTTCCGATGACTCGGACTCTGTAAGGACAAAGGTATACACCCCTGGAGGGATCGAGATACATGAGGATGATTTGGACGACAAGGAGCCGTATATTGACCTTGATATTGAATCCAGTGTGCTTGAGGCACGCGAGAAGTCCACAAAGTTCAAGGTTTTTTCTTTTCTCTGGGATGCATACGACAAGCATCCATTGGAGAGATTGTTTCTTATCAAACTTGACTTCTTTTTGATGTCTTCAGTGATGTTGGGATATTTCATCAAGAATCTCAACCAGAGTAACATCAATACCGCATACGTGAACGGGATGTTGGAGCACTATGATATGACAGACAACCAGTTGAACTACATGAAGACATTGTTCACTGTTGGTTACATAATTGGGCAGATACCCTCGAATTTGATATTGCATAGGGTGTCTGTTCGTTACTATATTGGTGGGCTAGAGATCGTTTGGGGTATACTCACTGCATTGATGGCGACTTGCAAGACTGTTAATGGTGTCTATGCCATCAGATTCTTCTTGGGTCTTTTGGAGAGTGGATACTTTCCTGCTATTGAATATGTTCTAGGTAGTTGGTACAGTAGGCGTGAATTGAGCAAAAGGTCTACTTTTTTCGCTTGTGCTGGTACAGCAGCAGGTATGGTTTCAGGACCTTTACAACAGGCACTCTTGAGTGGCTTTTCACACTCAAAATTAGAACCCTTCAAATGGTTGTTCATATTTGATGCCATTATATCTTTTCCTATTGGTTTCTATACCATACTAGTTGATCCCAATACGCCATCCACAACAAATGCTTGGTATTTTTCGACAAAAGATAAGTTGATAGCCTTAGAAAGGAGAAGAAGGATTGGAGCACAACTTAAGACCAGGGAACGTTACACATTGAAAAAAATCAAATCATTTTTCAACACCTGGCACATATGGGTCTTTCCTTTGATTTTCCTTGCATACAACAATAGCTGTGAGGCAAAGGATCAGCCTACTTTCACAACGTGGATGAAATATGATTTGAACTTGTCCGACTATAAGTATAACATATATCCAACAATTGTCTCGGGTGTATCAATAGGTTCTTCAATTATTGCTGCTTTCCTTGCAGACTTTTTTAATGGACAGAATCCGCCTTTCGTGCTATCGTATTTTGTTATCGTTCTCTTCGCATGCATATGTCTAGCTGTTTGGCATATACCTATCGGTCTTCATTGGTTTTCTTACTTTGCCTTAGCTTTCCCAAGGTACGGTCAGCCTCAAATTTTCTCATGGATCAATAGATTAATACTTGAAGATGACATGAAGAGGAACTTTGTCGTCGTTTTCACCAACACAATGGCTTACGTTACAGATGCGTGGATTCCAATTTTGACTTGGAACACGAAAGATCAACCGAGATATTTCATTGGATTTACCTACACTGCTGTTCTATGTGTGTTTGGGGTTTTTTGGACAATTGTGGGATGGTACCTTACTATCAGAGATGAGAGAAGGAAAAAGGTTACCTTGAAATGAAAAGATGGTCCAATGCGTTTACCCTTTATTAGCCATAGGTAATATCTCATCAAAAAAAAATTCATGATCATTGCAATCTTTCATTTTTAACAAACACTTCGTAAGTCAAACACATAGTCGTATAAACACTTATACAATTGACCAGGTCTAGAGAGTATTTTGAATTTGTTTAAAAGTATCAAATGCAGATGTAGAGGCAAACAAAACTGTCGCATTTATGTCCGAATTGGATCTGCAAAATGTAGTTATGTCGCAGACATTTTGCATCGGACAAAAATATTTTCGGAGAACCCGAAAACGTGCTCATCCGGCGATATCTTCATATGACAATAATACCTTTCACCTCGTACATTCCACGAAGATATTATTTTTTCAAAAAGGTGGCTATTATGATTGTCGATGTGTATGTGCATCTGACCTCTCTTGCGATAAAATTAAACTCCCAAATGCCTGCTTGATTAAAAACTGGCGACTTGAGGCGAACTGAAGGTGCGAGTGATGTTGCAGTTATAGTGGATGAAGTGTTCACTTCATGAAATAGTTTGATAAGTCAAGAAGGACATGAATTATGTGTAAATACTCCCTTATCCCTGGTCATTATCAAGTCCAATTTTTCGAAATTTAAATGTCAGGAAAATAGGCAGTGGTGACACGAGTAGAAAGTAGAATTGTTTCGCAATATATCACAATTCGAAGAAAATTGCAAATCTTCAAAATCCATTCGCAATTGTAATCAAGTCATCACTTACACCTTTGTTAGAGACGAGATGTCGAATTAATTGAAGTTGTCTACTAAAGTGCACCAGATGTGAACTTTGAAGTTGAAATTTGTCTGAAATGCATAATAGTTGGTAAAGTATTCAATTTTAATTAAATTTATCTCCTCCAAGTTCAAGCTATTACTATGTAACTACAAATTGATGGTCTGATATGTAGAATGAAAACCAGGTCTAATTACAAAATATAGAGAGAACAACAATCGAAATCATCCGCTGCCTGCGTATTTAGATCTAGCTCTCAACTTTGGACCATTCATATAAAAGACGACAGGGATCAATATCATTGCAACACAGATAAGAGCCAATAGTGTCGAACCCCATCCTACGGGAAATCTTTCACTTCCCAAATTTATGAATAGGGGCCTTCCAAATAGTGGGAACGCACCAGCAAAGCCCGATCTAGCCAAGGTGTTCCCTGCGAAAACAGAAGCAATGAACCTAAAAAAGGAGTAACTCAAGTAGTTAAGAAGAGTTTGAAATACGAAGAATGCTCCTCCTGCAAAGATTCCAGCACCAAAGAGGGGTCCAATCCAATGGATATCTGGACTTGACGACCATGCAAATATAAGAATGCCTATGGGCATGAGTACCGAACCGGCTATCGAAAAGGGCAAGAAGACTTCAGGTTCTATTGTATCACCATTCAACATTCTCTTTGTGTATGTCTTGAGAATGAAGGGGATGTAAAAGAAAGAGCTTGCAACAATACCCAAAAAGATACTGATATAAGTAACACCCATCTCCATTAAGGTGAAATGATGTACTTCAACGAAAACTATAGGAAAAGCTTCAAACCACAAGTACATGATCGCGTAGACTAAACCGAGATAAACGTCGATCAACATGACTACTGGTTCTGAGACCATGACCTCAATTGGCCTCCAAAGAGTTTCAATTGCTATCTGCTTCCATTGTTTGTTTCTGTTTTCTAATTCTGCCTCACTAATGATGAACTCATTGTTAGTTCTAGCTCTGAGTCTCTTTGCTTTTCTGTATAATATCGTTTTGGTAGAGGTCTCAGGCATAAAAAAGATTAAAGCTATGAGCGAAGCCCCCGAAAGAATTAAAAGCATCCAAAAAGTCCATCTCCAGCCACCGGCGATCGTCATTGCTGCTCCTATCAAGGGTCCCAATGAAGGACCGCATATACCAGCAATTGACCAACATGATATTCCCACTGGGATGTATGGCAAGGTGATGATGTCTCCAACTGATGCACCACCGGTAGACAAAATTGGAGAGGAAAAGAAGCCAGTTATAAATCTCAATACACATAGACCAGCAATGTTATGCACCAATGCTATCGGGATCTGTAAGATCACGAAAAGGAAAAGGGTTGCAATGTATATTTTAGTTCTCCCAACTTCAGCATTCTCCGATAATGGCGAAAAAATCATGGGACCGATAGCATATCCAAACACGAACATGGACAAGGGAAGCATAGCTACTGTCGTCCCTATGTCAAATTCCTCCATGAGTTCGTCTACACCTGGCGTGTAAATGGACGATCCCATGTACACCGATACTGTAAGCATGCAAAGCATAAAAATAATGATTATCTTTTGCGATAATGGCCAGTTGTATGGGTTTTCTGGATCATCCTCACTATCCCAGTCCACAATTATCTCTCTTCTTGTTTCTGAGGCATCACTCGAAGTCTCAGCTTTACTGCCATTTTGATTTTCCTCGTTTTTTTCTGTCAACTGTTCGATGTATTTATCAGGAATAATATATTCAGGACTTTCTTCCTTATAGGTGAAATATTTGTGGCCCGACAAATGGTACACTGTCCGACCAAAGAAACTGGTCCTCACGAAGGTTTTAAACATTGCTTTCTGTGAAGTAAATTGGCTTGAGAGGAAACTACGCTAGAATGAAAGGCTATGATATATATAGTAACCAACTTGAATTACTAATGATTGAGCTCCAAATTTCTTGAACTTCAGATGAAAAGCCTATTGAAGCGCGTGAAGAGTTTGACGTGGCTGTAGCCGTTTGAAGTACATGTTACATACTTGCTGCGGCTGCTCATAGAATGAAATCAAGAGGTTATCCGCTATAAAGAGTAATAATTTCGCTTGCGGAACCATTTTTGTCTGTTCCGAAGCTCGGCTATAAGTGGACATAACTAATAGGGCAAGTCCGAGACGAGTAGATTCTGTATAATTTGGGCTAAGGTTCGGCTGATTAAGGCTTAAGGGATGTGATGGACAGCCAAGCCTTCTTTCTTTACTGTAGGAAGGTTGGGGAAAAGGGGGTGGGTCTTAAAATTATTCTCAAGAACTACGAGAGGTTGAAGTCTAGGATGGTGTCTAGGATGGTGTCTAGGATGGTGTCTAGGATGGTGTCTAGGATGGTGTCTAGGATGGTGTCTA